>SRQA01000177.1:0-32326 GCA_018360365.1 Claviceps citrina
GGCCTTTTTTTTTTTTTTTTTTTTTTGATGAAGGGCCTCCGAGGGGTGGATTTGGACTTGGATGAGGGGGGCCCTCGGAAGGCTATGTGCACTCTTGGGTTGGGTCGAGAGTCGAGGAGGCGGGTACGTGTGTCGAGTTTCTTTTCGCGGGACGTGCAAAAAGCACCATGATATCGATATCGTCGGGACGCATGCCGTGGTCGTGAGTCGTGCGTCGTGACTCGTCTTGGTGGAGGGGGAGGGGGAGGGAGCGGCAGGCTGGTGGGGTCTCTGGCGGCCCGGCACAGAAAGCAGCCCGTGGCACGTCACGTGAGCCATCCATTGACAGAGAAAGAAAGAAAGCGGAGTATGGCGTCATCCGTCGTCGCGCCTCCGCAGGCACGTGTGAGTGAGTAAGTAGCGTGCCGAAGACTCAAGACGGAGGGGGAGGGGCCCGGGTGGCCAATCGCCAATCGCCAATCGCCTAGAAGACTGACTTTGGCGCGCACAGCCTTGCGATGAGCAACAAAGAAGAGTCCGCTTTGCTTGATGAAAAATATATATATACATACATGATGAATATCAGATTCCATTGAAAGGAAAACAAAAATAGAGAACGTCCAGCCGAGGAAGAAAAGACAAGAGTCACACGTTTCCCCCAAACGGCTCAACCAACCACCCCCCCCCCCCCCCAGAGTGCCCACCTCCCACTCCCCAGGGAAGAGGGACGGGCCCCCACCAGCGCCAATTCTCTTTGTTCGTACGTTCTATTTCGTTCCGTTCCAGCCAGGAACAAAAAGACGACGCGAAAGAAAATTGAACAAAAAAAAATTGGGACGCGCAACGTACTTTCTTTTTTTTTTTTTTTTTTCACACGGTAAAAGTACCTTGGGTAGGTACATGTGTATCTGGGGTCCCGGTTCACATCTCTCGTCTACGTCTCCGCAGCAAAAATATGTACATATGCCCTCTGTCTGCCCTTCCGCAAGGAATTGCTGCAGAGATCGCCGATCTAACAACTACTGCAGCTAGTGTACCTACTACCTACTACCCCCCCCCCCGGCTCCGGCTGGGGGTGGCCATGACGTGCCGAAACGACATTGTAGGTGCCTATGTACATGTACACGCACGGGGCTGACTGATCAGGCTGGCTTGGCGCTTCGCTTTTTGGCACCACTGACCAGGATTCCATTCCGTCTTCTTATTCAGACGACCTGCCTACCTACCTACCGCCACCACTAACCACCAACCACCAACCACCAACAAACAACCTCGCCATGCCCACATGTCACCATTCGCCGAACGGGTCTCAACTTGGGACAGTCTGACGGGCTTTTTTTTTCTTACTGGCTCTATGCGTGGGCTGCACCTTGCAGAGACTCCATCCACTCGGCTGGCTCGGGAAGAGAGGAAAAAAAAAAAAAAAAACCTTGCACCTCAACGCCGCAGTCTGTTTGTCAAGCAGTCCGGACTCACGACGCACGAAACGAACCCAACCCTGCGAGCGGACCTTCACGGTCCTAATCATACAGCTTTTCGCATTCTTGCCTTGTGAGGGCTCTTCTACGTCTTGCTTCTTGCTTCTTGCTTCTTACGCCTTCGCCTCCGTCTCCGCTAAACACGCGCCCAGGGCAGAAAGGAAAAATATAAAACTCCCCAACTCCGCGCAAAATATCAGCCTGCCAACCCATTCGACCATCCGACCGACCGAAACATAAATCATGGCCGAAGAGACGAGAACTGAGAGAAAAGAAAAAGAAAAAAAAAGGGGGGGGGCAGGGAAGGTGAACTGTACACTTCCAAAAGTCATCTAGTCCAACATCTTTTCGCAGCGCGACAAGGCTGATGATGGACGGGTACTTCCGACGTCTGTCCTGTGGCAAACCCGAAAGACGTAGCCGATTGGTATCAACAAGGCTGGAACAAAGGGGACCTCCTACGAGAGCGCCCTTGACCTTCCGAAAAATATCGCTCATCATACAAACACCCCTTTGCCGATGAGTCAAGCCGCATCGGCCATCTACCAGGTCTGTTATGATGTCGCCTGCGCTTGGACTGCTGCCGGTGGTGGTGGTGGTGGCTGCGGCAACGCAGATCTATTATTATTTCCAGACACAGCCGCTGCGACGGCTGTTGCATCCGCTGCCATGTGTGCCCGTCCTCCACGGAACACGTACGAGCTGAGGGGAATCGTCGCTCTGAACTTGAGCGCCCGCGTATCGAAAGGATCGACTTCGTACACCGGCGGATCGACATCGTCGTCATCCGAATCGTACTTCCACCGGTCCGAGTATTCACTACTTTCTTGCCTCGGCGTGGTGCTCACTCCTCTACGGTCAATCCACAATCTTTGCAGTCTGCCAATACGACGTCGGAATGACGGAAAATTCGTCTGTGATTGATCATGGGATATGCCGGCCCTGGACCGGAAAGCGAGAGGTTTTTCAGTCGTGTCAACGTCCATCAACCCAGAAGACATCCCGTCAGGCTCCATCTCCTCGGACGATATTGATGCAGGCGGCGTCATCAAGTACTGAGTCTTGGCTGGCCGGAACTTGACCTCCATGCCCTGCTCATGGGTCGGCGATAATGGATCTCTGGTAAGATCAATGTGGTTCTGGTTCCACCGCCTGTGGTTCTGCACCTTGTTCTCAATGTCCTCCCGCAGCTCGTTCTCCTTTTCCGCCAGCTGGTCAGCAAGCAGTACTAGGTCTTGATCGAGCGAACGACCATCCGACTTGACAGGCGCTCGGAGCTGAGTGGCCGGCTGCCTTTGAGCATTCGAGGGCTCGGCAGTTTTGCGTTTCAGGGGCTACAAGTGTTCGAGTTAGCGTCACGTCTTGTTGCACATGGAAACAAAGGACGCCGTCGTCGGTCCCGCTCACCTTTTGATTCACGAGCTCTTCGTCCTCGCCCTTGATGCCCAGTCTCAGCTTCATCTGCTTCAACTTGGCTCGCTCCTCGAAGATGGCGCGGTCCATGTGCAGAAGCTCTCGCTTCATCATCTCACGCTCAAACGATAACAAGACAAGCTGACGGCCATCTTCGAGCTCCCGTCTCAGACGTTTCAGCGTCTCGGCGACCTTGTTATCGCGACCCCTCGTCTTCCTCGTCTGTCTGGCTTCCCTTCTCCGGAAACAAACAAAGGGATCGATGTCGTCCATCTCTTGGTGTGTCTCGAACTTGAGAGTCGGATGCAGTGGCTTGTTGCCCACTGCGAGTCGACTGTTCTTCCAGTATTCATATATTGCCTTGGCATGCTGGAGGATCGAGGTGGAACCAAGTTCGTTGAGAGAGGGGACCATCATGTCGTAGGCGACAATGGTATTGTCAACCGACGCAAATGGCGTCTGATCAGCCGCGGCATCCTCGAACACCTGCATGATTCGTTCAAAGTCATCTTCGGAGAGGGGCCCTCCGCAAGGGCTCTTTCCGTTGTGGGACTTTAGAAATTCGGCATCCTCACTGCTCATGTCATACAGACAGCTGATGCATTCCTCCACGGTTTGCGAAAAGCGAATGTACGAGCTTGGTTGATGAAAGTTACTGGGGTATACGTGATCGTAGTTGATGTCGCTCTCCTGCGGAGGAGGGACAGGTATTTCCTGAGCATAGCTGACCCCAGTCTCCTTGAGAATACTTTGGAGATGATATTCCTAACTCGGTGAACACAGGCGAATTAATATTAGCCCGGTTTGTTTCAAATGCACTGCATCATCTCAGAGAATGCGGTTGCATCGGGCCGCGTCTGGCGACAATGGCCGACGCCCATTTGTTGTTGATATCACGTGATATCACACGTGATATCAGAGTACGGGGATTAAGGGGAAAGATGCACTCACTTTTTCCTCGGCATGCTCGACACCGGTGGCAATTTGGATATCGGTCGTGAGGGCTTCATACTCGGACGGATCGATTTGATCCTCTCTGAGCACAGGAAGAGCCGTCTTTACACTCAACTTCTTGACTCTGACCTTGCGCGACGACATGGTGGCGGGCCTGGACAGGGTCGGCGTCAAGCCAGCGGAAAATCCGCAAAAAAAAAATCGATCAAGTCATACAACGAGGCATCAAAAGTCGCCCTTTGCCAAAGTGAGGATGGAAAAGGCGTTGTGGTGGCTTTGTTTTGATGGCAGACTTGCCACGGTCGATGGGGTGACGTTGGGGATTTGTTTTGCCGCGCGAAGAATTTTCACCGGGTTGCAGGCCCGTGGGAGGCGATGGCAAGTTCGGTTTCTGGTGGACAGCGGGCAGGTTTGGCAGTGCACGCCGTACGCCGGGGGGGCGCATGGCAGGCGCCAAAAGTCACTGCGCACGCCTGCGTGGGTGTGCGAGGTACTTTTCTCGCGCTCGGGCCACGGGCCTCCCTTCAGGTGCGTCGGGCCTGAAGGTGCCTGCTGAGCAGGTGGCTGGCTTCAGGACTAGCGCGTCATGGCGTGCAACGGCCGCTGTAATGAAGCTTTGCTGGGCGGCCGCCGACGACGCTGCTTTGCGTGCTCCACGCCGTCTTCTCGCTGCACTGCTGTTTGCGGGGCAGTAGCCGGCGTATTGCCGATGCTTGGCCGATGCTTACCCCCGTTCTTTTCTCATCATCAGAAGAGGGGGAAAACAATACAAGCCAGCCGTGTTGCGCGGTCCAGCTCCGAATCGAGCCGATTTGTCGTAATTTCGACGGCAGACCACAGCGTGGGCTCATCCGGATTGACTCACAGACAAAGCAACAAAGGCTGCTTGGAGAAATCATCCCCTGTGCTTTTCTGCATCGCGACTCTGCATCGTACAGCAAAGCGGGGACGCGCTCGATATGGCGTCTCCAGAGTTCGAATCGCTAGGCGGCGAAGGCCGCTCGTCCATCGGCCAGCAAGGCCTCTGCTCGAGCAGCGCATCGCGAAGGTAGCTTGGCAAAGACGGGATACTGTAGCGTGCGATCATGCCGAGAATGGGATCGGCCTCGGGTTTCTTTTGGCAAAGAAGCCGGCTGGGAAATCTGGGGAGGAAACAATCCTCGGGCGGCTGTTAGGGAAAAGAGACAGATGCACAGTTGCGAGCATCATGTTTCTGATTTGCAGCACACGTCGTTCACTTTTCTTTCTTTTTTATCTTTTGGCCCCCACGCCTCAAATCTCAGGCATCCTTGCCTTGCAGCTCGTTTGTTGTGTTTCATGTACGTGCGGGCTGGCTTTGGACACGAGAGGATATTTCTTCCGTCGCTGCTGCCAATGTCCGTTACCGAGTCACCGTCACGCCATTGCGAGGGCATGTACAAACAAGAAGAGCAAATGGGCCAGCGAGCCATGGCTTCCACGCCGAGCCCGTCCGGCAAGGAAGTCGACACGCGACCAGAAACATCGTACGTCACCATGCACTGCAGAGTGGTCAACCTAAGCTGACCAGAGCCGATGAATGAATAGGCCGTACGCGAACCCTAGCGTCAGGCTGGTGCTGAAGAACGGGACCGAATACGCAGTACCGAGACCGCTGCTTCAAAAGTGTCCATACCTCTGTCCGTCTCACACGAGTCAAGCAGTACACCTCGAGATGTCTGAAGATGTCGGACACACCCTCGTCCATTACCTGTTCACCGACACGTACCAGTGCCTCAGGCCAAGGGGGTCGTCGTCTCACGACAAACTGGTGGCCGAGTTTACGACCAGCGTCCGAGTGTACGAGGCGGCGCGAGACTTTGGATCATTGCCCCTGGAAAAGCTTGCCCGAGCCGAAATCCAAAGGCTGGGAGACGGCCTGCCCCTTTCCACCGTCGTTGCTCAGGTGCGGGTTGCATATCCAGAGGCAAGGAAAGACGACACGTGGTTCAGCAGCTACCTCAAGAACAGACTCGAAGTCAACCTCAGGAGTCCGTCCGCGCTGTTGGCCTGTGGATCGACGTGTCCTGGAAATGAAACGTTGACGATAAGCGACTTGCTGTTCAAGAATTTAGTCGAGTTGGTCCGCGACCATGGCATTTTGCCCCCGGAACGCAAACCCAACGAAGCGGCTGAGATTGACGCACTCGACAAGTCCGCTGTGCCCGTGGTGACGCCAGTGCCTGAAGTCGTCGAGCACCCCGGGCAGGACGTGCCCGAGCCAGGTAAGTGGAAACGGAGCCCCGTGATAGCAGCCCGTGAGATTGCCTTGGTTAAGCTGACAGCTGAAGGTGTTCCGCCAGTAGCCAAGTCTCCAGATACATCGGCAACAAAGACCAAACCCGCGTCTGAAGCGTCTGTATGGCGGTCCGACATGAAAGAAGTGACAGCGGAATCAGGCTCAGCGCCAGAGCCGCTGGAAGAGCCCCTGCCAGAGCCCCTGCCAGAGCCCCTGCCAGAGCCCCTGCCAGAGTCCCTTCCAGAGCCGCTCCAAGACTGGCCACAAAAAAAGATGAAGAAGAAGAAGAAGAAGAAGGCAGTGAAGACGCCGACGACCAGAGATGCAACCTGGACGGGCCCTGGCTTCGATGATGAGCCCGCCGTTCCCGCACCCGAGCTGGCCAATGGCCACTTGGGTGATGGTTGTGAAGAGGTTCGCATCTCCGAGGCGGACACGACAGTCTGGGAGACAAAGAGCAAGGCATCCAAGAAAGGGAAGAGAGGGAAATCGAGCGTTTGGGGAATCGGCGAGCCCGAAGCCGAGGAAGCATGGGGAGTAGTTGCGGAGGAAGCATGGGGAGCAGTTGCAGAGAAATCATGGTGAGCAGTTGCCGAGCGAGTCGTGGGCTCGTTTTCCTTGTGGCACGCTGAGAATGTGTATCGTGATGAAGGGAGCATGAAACATAAAACATGATGACTACTAGAGATATGTAGGCACGGGTAGTACCCAGTACCGGGTAGCATGTAGTATGTCAACCAACAACCATTGCTGTCCGTACCTGCCCAGAATGTCGCGAGCGGGTGGGTCCATGATCTAGATGGCCCGTGCACCCGGGGCAAGTCGGACCCCTCCTGAGTTCTGACTTTTGAGTCCTACGACGTCGCACCACATTCCCAGCGCATACAGAAGATGCAAAACACAAGGTACATGGCATAAATCCACAACTCCGTATGTACCAGCTGCAACGCCGTCCTTGCTCCGCTCCCCGACTCTCGCCCACCGACGCATCACACGTCAAGCCAACATGGGCAACACGACGAGCCACGTCCTGGACAATATAGTCCAGGGCTCCAACTGTGAGTGGCATGCCCTCTTGCCAGAACAGAATGATGCCCAGTGCTGACAGGGCCTCGAACAGTCGACAGAGATGAGGTCGATCGATTACGGAAGCGATTCATGAAACTCGACAAAGTACTTGCTGCCCTCACCCGAAGACGTACACTCACACCCCCTTCCGAGTACTAATTCGCAAATCAGGACAACTCCGGCACCATCGAGCGCGACGAATTCCTCAGTCTGCCCCAGATTTCATCCAATCCCCTCGCGACAAGGTATATACAAGAAGAAAAAAATCCCCGCCCGTCTCGGCGTTCGAGAGAAACAGCAAACACCTCTGCGAGACGCCCAGGGAAAAAATGAAAAGAAAAAAAGAGGGCAGCAAGAGCAACTAAACCCAGAAACAAAAAGCAATGGCAAAGATACTGACCCTCTACTTTTCCACTCCTCCCCCCTCTTGTTTTCCCTCAAACTCAAAGAATGATAGCCATCTTTGACGAAGACGGCGGCGGCGACGTCGACTTTCAGGAATTCGTATCGGGCCTCAGCGCATTCAGCAGCAAGGGCAACAAGGAGCAGAAGCTGCAGTTTGCGTTCAAGGTGTACGATATCGACCGCGACGGGTACATTTCCAACGGCGAGCTGTTCATTGTGCTCAAGATGATGGTGGGTAGTAACCTGAAGGATCAGCAGCTGCAGCAGATTGTGGACAAGACCATCATGGAGGCCGACCTGGACAATGACGGCAGGATCAGCTTCGAGGAGTTTACCAAGATGGTGGAGAATACCGACGTTAGTATGAGCATGACGCTGGGTAGGTCTCCTGTTGCGCCTTCCCTTGACATCGGATTGTGCGGCCTTTCAGATGCCGAGTGTGGGCTGGGCTAACCACAGATGATACAGACCAGTTTTAAAAGAGGGCAAGCGACAGAACGGAGATGGCTGTGGTTGTTTAATCAGAGTCGCTGGGAGACTCTGCAGGAGAGGAGGGCTTGGCATAGATACAGGAAACATGATGATAATGAAACTGTCGGCATTGATGAGCAGCAGCAGCATGTCGTGTCTTTGGCCAACGGACACGGACACGGACACGGACACGGACACGGACACGGCTGACAAGACTGCGGCAAGGCCTTTCGAAAAGCCTGGCACTTGTCTTCCCTGGTTGGGGATGGGCGCTTGTCTCATGTACCCAGCCCAGCATCCCGGGCCGCGTCAAAAAGAAAAGGCCAAACCGTCAAGCCCCTTGCCGTTGTTTTTTTCCTGACCGAGTTTTGTGCGGTGGTGAGAAGCCTCGACGTGACGTGATGCAAATCAGTTGTTTCTTTCTTTCTTTCTTTCTTTTTCCCTCTTTTTCTTTCCTTTTTCTTCTTTTCTTTTCTTTGTTTTTCGTTTTTCGTCTTCCTTTTTGTGCCACCCACCCGCCCTGCTAACTCTAACTCCACACCCTCCACACTATCACCCCCCTCGCCCTCAAGAAAATCATGCCCAAATCTGTCCTGCCCCGTCTCCTGCTCAACAAATCGGCATCGTTTTGGGCGGACGACGGCAAGGCTGCGCTGCACTGCACTGCACTGCACTGCACGGCGCTGCACTGCACTGCACATCACTGCACTGCACGGCACGGGTGCGTCTTTGTGTGTATGAGTTATGAGTTTGAGTGGACGGTTGGTTTGGGGCCTGCTGCTGCTGGTTGATGCGTGGCCTGCACTTGCGGCATATGGGTATCTTTTTTTTTTTTTTTGGGTTGATTTTATTGTTCTTGTTTGATTAGTTTTTACAGTGGCAAGAAAAGAAAGAGAAGAAAACGTTTGGAGAAAAGAGCCGGAGAATTAGGATAGGAATAAGAAGAAGAACAGAACAAGGAGCAAGCTTTAAAATAGGATAAAAGGAAAAGCAAAAAAGCCACACAAATCATCCCTACTCCAACATACATACCCCCCAACCCAACCTACCTACCCTACGTATCTGTCCCCCATTCCCGTCCCCCATCCAGACCATCCAGACCACCCGATTCCCCCCCCCCCCCCCCCCCCCCCCCCCCCCCAGAGCAACAAAACCACGTACATGCCTAGTAGCTCCCCTCACTCCCTCGTCCCTCGGTCAGCAAACCCAAGAAACGCAAGACGCCTCCAAGAGCGCCTTCTTCTTTTCCTTGGGGCCAGGGGAAAGGCCTTCTCCCCCTAGACCTGGACTGGCGGACCTGCGGACGGCCGACGGCCGACGGCCAAAGCGACGCAAGGACTGAAACAAAGCCTCACGTTCCACACACTCTCCTGCCCTATAATGCCCTATTTTGAACTCGGAGTGTTCAGTGTCCCGCTGGCTGGGCGGTCGGCCCCCCCTCCCCACGGGCTCCCAGTCATGGCATGGGCATTGATTGAGCATGGAGGACCAAGACTCATGGCCCATGGGCGGGTGCGTGATTCCGTTGACGGAGATGAATGGGGAGGGGAGGACAATCGGCGTGGTGGGCGTGGTGGGCTGGGGGTGGCGCATCAGGGCCCTCAGTGTCTGGGTATAGCGTTTCTATGCGTTGCTGCATAGGACGATTCTTTTCCTTTCTTCGTGCTTTTGAATCGGGCTTGTCTCTTGTCCGTCTGTTGTGAATAAAATAGAGGCCCTCGATTGATGGGGGAAGGGGGACTCTTCTGTTCTGGGAGCACCTTTTTTTTTGGTGCCTTTTTCTTTTTCCTCCATGCCTCACGAGGTCATGTAAGTATTTAAAGTATTCATCCCCCTTCCACTTCAATCGTACGTCCATTCCCGATACTGTTTGGTTTTCAACAGCACCGTCCTCTATGTGATTTGATTTTTCGTGCCTCCCTTCATCTTGGTATACTTACTTTCTAATCCCTGAGCGCCGCGAGCTACCCGCCTCTCTTCCTCGCCCCCATGACGAGCCGTGTCAGAGCGCCCGTGCGACTGATTTTCCCTTCCGTGCCTCGCACTTTTTATTTCTTTTCTTTTCCATAATGTTGCCTGAAAATGCCATGACGGACACATGCTCCCTGCGCCCCGTCCCCGTCCCCGTCCTGCCCCAGAGACGCTTTTGCACGTTAAAATTCAGATACGTGGTATTGCATGTCTCTTCCCTGTCCGGATTTCGTTCGCCTGTTACAAGTCATGGTGCGTGATACCCGTTGCTACTGCCGCACTGGTGGAAGGGGTGTGTGTGTGTGTGTGTGTGTGTGTGTTCCATAATGCTAAAGGATGTAAAAGATTAATCAAAGCAAACCTTTTCCAAAGAGACGAAAAGAAAACAAAGAAAGAAAGACAACTACATTCGAAATACTGTCCGCCAACAGAAGAGATACGTTGGAAACCCAGGCGCGGGTCCCGAAACTCGTGTGGCTCGCATGTACAATCTGCAAGGGATTCGTCGGAAAGGACATTTCGTTGTCTTGGCCGTCCCCAAGAAAGTCGGAAGCTCATTTCGAGCGTTCGAATTGGTCGAGACATTCTTCCAAAGCTACAAATAAAATCCACAAGCAATTGTAAAGAAGAAAACAACCGTCAGTCAGTCAGTCCCTTGCGAGTCAGCTTGATAGTTGGAAATAACTAAAAAAACGCACCTGCTTCGATTTGCTCTTCCCACACGCCATACTGGTAGTCGACCAGGCCGTGGCGCTCAACCCCGTCACATAGTCGAATGAGCTCATCGCCCATCTTCTTCACCGTGTCCTCCGTCATGAGTCTCTGCGATCTCGAGACTTTCCTCCCCGAGTCCATCAGCTCCTTCTGCTGAAATGCGAGCGCGAGCCACGCATGGTTGAAGTCGTTCCAGAGTTTCAGTCTATCTTGATGCTGCGCTGGGTTGTCCTGATCCAAGCCTGAGGGGTTTTTTTTTTTATCCCGTCAGTTTTTTTTTTTTTTTTTTTTTTTTGGTTTCGACCTACTCTTTCCAAGTGAAGAAGGGATTTGGGGGTAGGAATGAAGAAGTTGTTTTGCAGTATACTTCCTTCTTACCTAACTCCACAATCTGTGACAGCAACCAGCTCGATGTCCCCAGCAGAGTTTCTGAAGCCCCTTCCAGCTGGCCGACGGATATGTCCTGGAAGACGGTGCCGAGTTGTCGTCGAAAGCTCGCCCATTTTTCCGCGGCGGCTGCCTCTTCGCCGGACGGACTGGTCGACTGCTGCTGCTGCTGCTGCTGATGCACTTCGTTGACGCCGGACATGGTGTTTGAATATGGCAGGCTGGGATTCTGCTGCTGGCTCAGATATACGTTGGGGCCCACGCTGCTCGAGCCGTGGCCTGATGCCTGCAACTGTGTGCCAGTGTTGCCAGCTGCCTCCGAGGTGAAATAGGTTGATGCAACGTCCGAAGGCATCATCTGCATCGCTGCATGCTGCCGCGGTGTAAATTGCTGCGTGTCATAGACGGATTGTTGTGCTGCCGCATGTGGGACGTTGTACATCATCATGCCACTGTTATAACTACCCATTCCTGCCGCCTGGTTCCGCGTGTCGTTTCCGTAGTCGGTCTCGTATGCTAGCAAGTTGGAAGAGACTGCTGGTGGAGCAGAGCAACCCGACGACGAGTCCTGATAGTAGTTGCCGCAAGGGCCAGACACTCCCATGCTTCTCGGAGTCGACGTGCGCAGATTCAGAGGTGCTGGGCGGTATCTGCGTGTGTCACTGCCAGCAATCGAGCCCTCTTGTGTTGCCGGGACGTGCGACGGATATCCTGAGTGTGAAGCCTTGTGAACGGCATGTTCGCTTCGGCCCTCGTCTGGAGGAGGATGGTCCATAACACCAGCTTTACCCTCACCATTCAGCCCTCTTCGTTATTGTCCTTGGGAGATGGACGTAGACTATGTGGAGACTATTTGGAGAGTAGATAGACAGACGAAGGAGAAGCAGAGCTGGAAGAGAAGGGCCAAGTCGCAGCATGTACCGCACCGCATTCGACCGAGTCCACAGATGCAGTAGACCAAGATCTTTTTCCAACGACGATATCGGCCCTGTGTCTATGTATATGTGTGTGCGTGCGTGTGTGTGCGTGTGTACGTGTGTACGTGTGCGTGTGAGTGTGTGTGCGTGCGTGCGTGCGTGCGTGCGCGTGCGTGTGTGTGTGCGTTGATGTGCGTGTTGCGTGTTGCGTGTTGCTTGTGTGTATGTGTGTGTGTGCGTTTTTGTGGCTGCAGTGTGTAATGTGTGACTGATTCCGTTACTATTAGACAGATATCAAGCTCCGAGATGATCCTGACTTGGCTCCTGGCTCCTCTGCCAGTAGAAAGAAGCACGTTTCGGCCGAATGCTCTATCCTCGGTTCCAGTCTCATGGATACTGCGCAGGCGTCGGCGTAAAGAAAGTTTCATATGCCGCCCCTGGGAGAAAGACTCCGGGTCGTGTGAGAGAGCGAAATGAGACGAATACGGGAATTCTGATTGTAGCTGGAACAACCCGAGGAGCATAAACTGTAACCCAAGTTGTCGTGTCATGTGGATGGGCCTTGGGAGTGGACGGGCTGTCCAGAGATGCCCGAGTTCGCTTGGGCCGTATCGTTTCTTGTTTCCAGTTCGTGCCTTCAAAAGTACACTTTTCATTCATCCTATACACCAAGGGCCCCTCGCCGCAGCCCGTGAGGAACGGCTCATGGTGCTGGTGCTGGTGCTGGTGCTGGTGCTGGTGCTGGTGCTGGTGGTGCATGTTGGAAATGTACGAGGCTGCAAGCACCGGCCCGGCGACTTGCGCTCGGAATCAGTCATTCCAGAGGGTTCAAGTCTCAGTCGCCAGCATAGAATGTACGTTTCCCCCTGCAAACTGCACAATCTCCCAGGGTCGTAGCAAGACGACGCCAGGGGGTCCAGTGGCTGGCGAGGCCAGACCGAGTCAGACTTCAGACGTTGTCGTCAGACGCAACGCAATGTCTGGTGTATCGGAGCCCCCATGAGTTCTTACAAAGTAGAGTGCTTCAAATACAGCTTCAGACAGACTTCCGGCGCCAACAGAGTACAACAGCAGCAATGAGCATGGAGGTGAACCAGGTCTGGTCTTATACATCAGACACCAGACTCGCCATTCCACCGTCTTGGGTCCACGCTAAAAGCCTGGCAGAAGAAGGAAAGACGTCCACGACATCGGGTATGTGTATGTGGCAGGCAGGCTTTACCACTATTCTTTCGAGTTCAGAGTGTGCCATCGACAGAATGAACCGGTTTGGCAACCCAGGCTGGCCCATGCATGACCCGACTGGACACGAGGGCACGGATAGCACACCATGGCTTGGGTGAAATGATCCAGATTGTGACCCAAGCATGGGCGAGCTCTTGCTATTTGGGTCCCTAGCCATGGACGACGTCGCAAACTTAGGCGACGACGAACAAAAGGGTGTATGAGGATTGTAGCAACAGCAAATACTGCCTGCGCTGTTTGAGCTGTTTGAGTTGCTTGAGTTGCTTGAGTTGCTTGAGCTGTTTGAGCTGTTTTCCGCCGGCCACAACACAGAAACCTCTCAAATCTGTTACCGGGTGGCCAGGTAAAACTGGTCTCTCCGTGGCTTGCCATTCTGCATCCATGCGCCCAGCCAGGGCTGCCGTCTAAGTGCTGTTGACGCAGGGTTCGGTGTCAAGCACGGCATGCCGTCAGTCACTTGGGGCGCCTCCTCTCGATCTGCAATCTCTAGCCATGCCGTGGAGACAGAGGAGACGGCAGGAAAATGCCCTCTCGTTCGTGGGAGGCATCCTCAATCATGCCAGATCTTTGCGGCATTTTCCCTGCCAATCGAATTCATCACATCCATGCGTGCCCGAGTTTGGCAGCTCTGTAAGAAGATGTTTGAACATCATTCTACCCAGCACAAACGTCACCCGCCGGGGCGTGCCAGAAGCTCAAATGGCCAAAGCAGAAAAAGAGGGGGGGGGGGGGGGTACGCCTTGTTGGCAAGACGTCATTTTCTCCCTGGTGAGATTGTACGAGCAACGAGACTTGAGACAGCAAGCAGCACCCCCCCCGGGCAGCCCCCGGCAGCATGTCGCTGGCAATTCGCTGCAGGAACCATCGGGCATTCAGGCCTAGAGCCTGATGGCTGTTCCTGATGGCTGCTCTCGCTTGCCGACACCACGGGTTCTGCGTTCGGCTCTGTCGGGATAGACTTGAGTTCGGTTGTCTACAAGGTGTCTGCCGGCGCCGATCATAAACCCCGGAGCGTGGTCCTGGAGTGAAGCTGCCGTGCCACAGGGAAGCCGCGTGGTGGATGCATCGGACCGCAGAGGCTCTGCCAGAGGAAAAGAAACAGCCTGGCCCAGATGGCAAATCGATCAAGATTAAGCAAGCCATCATTTGACCATCGCTCATGACATGTTTGCCGGCTGCCCCTGGCTTCTTGGGCATCAACATCATAGATTGCACACCAAGTTTTTCCAGGACATCTGCTGGATGAGTTTTTCCATGGGAAAGGCCTTGCTCGATCTGAGACAAGGATATCAGCGGAGAGTCGTATTGATTGATCGAGTTGCATTGGGCATGGACGGTCCCCTCTTCCGACCGCTGCTTACCTTGCGTAAATTCGCCCACGGCCATAGGTCAGGTCAACAGACTCCATAAAAGGGAGCCGTTCTGCGTCTGGATTTGACGGGAGGGCGGTTGGCATGAAGTTTAATTGTGCCGCGCTTTTGGCCGTAGACGGGACGGCCGTGTCAGCAGCATGTGGCCCGTGGGCCGGCGAGCCGCGAGGATGGGCGTGTGCCAAGTGCAACCATGTGAGGGCTGCCCGGGACGAGCACGAGGCGTGGCCGCTCTTTCCTCGAGTTTGAGGAATTCGGCGCCAGGACGGAGACGCGCAGCTGCCAATGGTAGGCGCCAGCTGTGCCGGCAAAACAGCTGCCACGCCATTCGAGGCCAACCTCTCACTTCACGACTTGCATTCTCCAGAATCGAATCATGAATGATGATATTCCTGTCTGGACGCAGATCTGGTGATCAAGAGGTCTGGATCCGAGTCGGCAACTGTGTCATTACCGTGGCCGCAGCTTCGGCCGCCCAAAGACACGACGCAACCAACCCCCTTGTGTCAAAAAGCAGCAACAAAACACTTCGCCTTCAGACAGTTCTCGTCCATGCCGCGCAATTTTGCTTTGGCAGCTCTCAACGATATTAGGCAGCTCTGCAATATTCTTGCCAAAACGATGCCCGAGAAAACCTGCTCTGACACGCGTGGCGCGATACATTGATCCGATATAGACTGAAAGCGATGATACGTGGGTTGGAAAAAGCAGGAGTTCCAGTTCAATCCCGGAAGCAATGTGCATAGACAGAGTTGAGCACCCCCCCCCTACCCCCGGGGGGCGGACACTATTGCGCAACATATCGAGTCACGGCTGCAGTGGATATCCTGAAAACGGTAGGACAAGAGTGCGATTTCAATTCCAGGCTCAGGCGCTTCTCTCAGAGTCAGCCATAATCTGGCACTCTACGAAGCTCATGAGCTGTGTCAGAAATTCCCCGTGTCCCTATCCCAAAGTTCAGGTACAACGCAACGTGGAACGCACAATGCGAGACAGCGACCCGAAGGTAGCAAGCGTGGGCTACCATGTATAGACATTCAATCGCCAGCATCGTTCTCTCACGAGGCTCTGATCAACCTCTTTTGCCAGTTTCAACGTCTGGCAACAGTGGCCATGCATGAAGACAAACACCAATGTAGCTCGTTGAAGCTGCAGAACATCAACAATCGATGGGATTTAGCCCACCTTTTGTTATTGACGCGCACGACGATCCCGTCACGCTAGGCTCCAAGCGCTTTATCACCCTCCCTGGCTTCATCCTCACAGCTTACCACAGTGCTCGACAAAGCAACTTATCGGCCTTGTTATAGCTCTGTTCGGCGGGCTACAGGTGAGTGATTTCGGCCATCTTTCTCCTGGCTGCGACATTGCGTGCCGCCCTTGCCTCTCCTCTTAGGCGTACTGATTGCTCCGTGCTTGCAGAGGGCATCCAACAGTGCGTCCGGGGCCATGTACCATGTACATATGCACACATGTACGAAGACTCGCAAAGACTTGGGGTGGGCCGCATTGTAACAGGTCCATTGTGCTGCATCAATATTTTGGTACAGACACACCGCCGTACGGCACGGAGACGGACGAACTTTTCATGAGCAACGTTTGTGCTTGCTCAATGGAGATTTCTCAGAGAAACCGACAAGTTGGAACTTCTGGGCCCGTTCGGCACACATAGATAGGGCCAGCGTTGAGAGGCTACTTTACCGGTCCACGACAGGTAGTCATCATCATTCTCCCATTTCATGATATCCGCCTTGTGTCAACATACTCGACGTTCTGGCCCTTGCCGGTTCACATCGAAGGTTCACCAAAAAGAAAGCCATCCAAGTAGCTTCAGTGGAGTGGCTCATTTATCAGTCGAGACATTACACGGACACGTTGTGGCTGGCTCATTACTTCATCGGGACAAGTCGTCTTTGTATGCTCTTTTGGCCGACTCTAGCAAGGTTACCCAAGCTCTTAACGAATTTTATGATATGCTTAGCTTCGGCAACATGGCCGAGAATCCCGTCTTTCCGAAAGTCGCCGACGGCTTCAACAAGCGTCATATAATCCAGCTACCCCCACCCACATCTGCCGTCGAATTAAAACATCCGCAAATGTCCAACCCGCGAGGCCTGACGCTCGCGACCATTGGATATTTTTTCATTCAAGGGAAATGATTCGAGGTTGAAGAACCTTGAGCTCCACACCGAACGAAGGTAGGCTTCTAGAACTTTGCCTGGGACCCGAATTGTAGTAGTGGCCCGTGGCAGAAGTCATCTCCCATGTTTCTGACGATGCCCTGTGAGAGAGCCGGCTTCTCCGAGGAGAAGGCGAAAAAGAGCGGGAAAAAAAGGAAGAGACTGAAACGGAAAAAGGAAACTCGCCGCCTCTTCCGCATGATACTTGCATGGCATTCACACCGCGCCGTGCATACTCGACGCCATCATGCTGCGGACAGAAACCTGTTTTCGCACTGGGTCGTCGTTTCACGAATGTCGTAGGCGAGGCAAGCTTAATGCCTCTGGCAGGACGACCGGCAACATACACCTAAGAACAGCAATGGCTTCGGTTTCCCGTGGTTCTTGGCATTGCGCATACTGCGCCAAAGGTCGGGGCCAGACCAGGGGGCGAGCTTCGGTCCATCCTATTCTGATCGGGCTCTTCAACTGTGAGGATCGACGGAGCCTTTTGTCAGAACGTACGTCCCGTGGCTGTGTGTGGGCATACTGGACGAGTTATTTTCCGAACCCGAACTTTTCTGTAACCTGAAGCAAGCAAGGGACACCTGCTGTGGGCCGCCGGCAACTACATCCGGTATCTACGATGAAGTAGAGACATGTGTCTATCCGAGCGTCCGCCTCGGGTAGCTGGTACGTGATGGTTGCCATGGACGAGGTTGAGTGTTTCCATCTGGTGCCGAGGGGGGGTATAGTTGACGGCATGCTTCATCCACGATGGAGGGCACGCTCCCATGACGATGACGGAATGGCCGATTAGGCAAGAGAGTATGAATACGAAGCCTTGATGAATGCAAACAGGTGTCTGCCTAAAATCCTTGACGGTTCCGTCGGGCCGCATCATTTGCCGCTGATGGTGTCAGGAAGAAAAATATGGATCGATGGTGCAGTCCATATCCTTATTTTCCAACAACAGAATTGGTCGTGTTTCTATAATACAATAATACAATCCCGGGATATGCCTTTGAGGAAATGCGCCCCGTCGGCTAATGTAATGCACACGCCTGCTCGCTTAGGAACCAGTTCCAGCATCGTGCATCTTATCTCTTGACCCATGCTGGCATTTTGCGGGCCTTGACACGGCCATGTTTCTTTCTTTCGACTGTTCTTGCGTCTCTCGTGATACAGCCGGCTGTTTGATTCGTTCACATGAAGATCAGCGTTGGATCGACAGACATGAAGACCAATACAGCAAAATCACTGATCGGTCATGGGACTTGCTTGATTGGGAGAGGGAAGCTTGAAGTGTGTATGTTGGGAAAAAAAAAAGAAAAGAAAAGAAAAGAAAAAATGCTCATACCTCTTCTCAAAGCCGTTTTCAGGGCCGGCTCATGGCCAATCAAGGCCTTGGCGACAGCAAGCGTGATGGCCTCGGCCTGTCCAGTTGTCCCACCGCCTTCCACCAAAGCCCACACGTTGTACTTGTCCAATCTCTCGGTGGCAGTCAAGGCCCAGACCGCACTCTCCCGGTCATGTACGCGGCCAAAGGCTTCGTTCAGCGGCTTCCCGTTGACGAGCACCTCACCCGTCCCCTCCACGACAAAGGCCCGCGCCGTCGAGGCCTTTCGCTTGCCCACGCCAACTGCTCGTCCGAAGCGATCGATCTGGACGGGGCTGGGCTTGTTCAGGAACGGGTTGATGTCACGCGCAAACTCCTGCAGAGTGGCCTGCACCACGGCCGGGCGCAGGGTCGGCTCAATGAGGTTCAGCCTCTTGGCCACGCGGAGGACCTTGGCGTAGTGCGATGCCTTGATCGGCTCGCCCAGCTGGGCGCGCATCTCCTCCAGCTTGGTCCAGGGGACTTGCGGTGCTTCGCTGGGGGGGACGGTCGGGAGGTGGTGGAATCGGGTGAGGAGGTTCGAGATCCGGATGTACAGGTCGTTGAACTGGGGCTCGCGGGAGAAGTACGAGGGGGTGGCGGGCACGGTACGCGCGTGCGTCACGCCCTGGTGGGGGATTCGGGCAGCCTCCATGAGGGCGGTCGCGTCGATGGCATCGTCGGCTCTGGTGGTGGTGGTGGTCTGGAGGCTTCGGATGCAGAGGGGAGCCGACTGCCGCCATGTCTGTTGATGCCATTGCGGGCTGGCAAGCTGTCTTGGACACCGGAAGGGCCGAAGACCTTTTGCCAGGGAAGCCATGACTATGACTGCTTGTCGCGGCCACAACGTGTGCGCGGTTCTGTCGTCGTCACAGCCGTCGTGGCGAGATTGGTCCAAGGAGGCCGACCACGAACTGCACTTGCAACACCAAAAGTTTTGTCACGCTGCCATCATGTTCCATGCAGAGGGCTCCTGTCGCCGTCACGTGGAGATAAGCAGATTCACCACTGACCAGTCATGCCGTTGCTCTGACAGCCTCTTTGCTCACTAGCGCGGGGCAAGTCCCCAGGCTCCACACAGTTATTCAAAAAATTTCGCTGCCGTTCATTCACCTGCCCTCACCGCACCTCACCTCACATTTCTCTCCCATCACACAGTTTTTGTCAACCGACAAGATTCGTCAAGATGGCTTTCGGCACTCTCTACACGACCTCTGTACGTTTGCTCAAGTCCTCCTCTCGTGTCATCTCGTTTGCCTTCTTGTCCGTCCTGCTTCTACCGACACGCAGAGCACGTTTTGCTGACGTACCAACTTTTTTTTTTTTTTTTCCTGCAGGACAACCCCCGCTCCATCGCCATCAAGGCGGTCGCAAAGGCCAACAACCTCGACCTCAACATTTCTGAGGTCGAGGCTGGAAAGCCAAGCGATGAGCACATCAAGGCCAGCGGCCTTGGCAAGATCCCTGCTTTCGTTGGGGACGACGGCTTCACCGTCTCGGAGTGCATTGCTGTCGCCATCTACAGTAAGCATGTCCTCTTTTG
Source organism: Claviceps citrina (assembly GCA_018360365.1). NCBI lineage: Eukaryota > Fungi > Ascomycota > Sordariomycetes > Hypocreales > Clavicipitaceae > Claviceps > Claviceps citrina. Next base: position 19,710 of record SRQA01000177.1, read on the forward strand.
ATGTACCAGCCTCGTATCTCCGGAGCGTGGGTGCCGGCCTGTGACACTTTTTCCTTGATACCTTGCTTCTTGGCTTTGCGTGATGATGTAGCTTTTTTTTCATACAGTTATCCCTGTCTGAAATTTCTTTCCCCGTGTGGATAGCGTCTAACTTCTGATCTCGGCCAATAATCTTTGCATTTTGTTCTTTTTCCCCGTTTGCTGAAGGGTTTCGTGTTCTCTTGAATTGCACACTAACAACTTCATGATAGTTACCTCGCAGAACGAGAAGACTACTCTTCTCGGCAAGACCAAGCAGGAGTAAGTTCTTTTCCCTCCCCTGACCAAATGGCCTCTCCGGGAAACCTGGTCAGTCGCTGACCCTCTCTGTCTAGCTACGCTTCCATTCTGAAGTGGATGTCCTACTTCAACTCCGAGATTGTCCCCAACTTGATCAACTGGTTCATACCCCTTATCGGCAAGCAGCCCTACAATAAGAAGAACGTTGAGGAGGCGTCCAAGGCCTGCCAGAAGGCCGTCAAAGTTGTCGAGGAGCACCTCCTGCACAACACCTTCCTTGTCGGCGAGCGCATGACCCTCGCTGACCTGTTCTGCGCCCCTCTCCTGAACCGTGGCTTCCAGTACTTCTACGACAAGCAATGGCGCGAGGAGAACCCCAACGTCACTCGTTGGTACGAGACCATTGTCAACCAGCCCATCTACACCGACGTTGCCAAGAAGCTCGACTTCCTCGAGAAGCCCGCTTTGACCAACGTTCCCCCCAAGAAGCCCGAGGCTGCCAAGGAGGCCCCCAAGCCTGCTGCCAAGCCTGCCGCCAAGCCTGCCGCTGCCGACGCTGAGGAGGATGCCCCTGCTCCCAAGCCCAAGCACCCTTGTGACCTCCTTCCCCGTGCTTCCTTCCCTCTGGATGAGTGGAAGCGTCAGTTCTCCAACAGCGAGTCAGCCGAGGCCCTCAAGTGGTTCTGGGAGAATGTTCCTTTCGAGGAGTACTCCATCTGGCGATGCGAGTACAAGTACAACGATGAGCTTACGTTGACTTTCATGTCTAACAACCTCATTGGTGGCTTCAACAGCCGTCTGGAGGGCTCCCGTAAGTTCCTCTTCGGCAGCGCTTCCGTTTACGGCGAGAACAACGCCTCCATCATCCAAGGTGCCTTCGTCATCCGGGGCCAGGAGCACGAGCCCGTCTTCGATGTCGCTCCTGACTGGGAGAGCTACACGTTCACCAAGCTGGACCCCAAGAACCCCGAGGACCGCGCCTTTGTCGAGAACATGTGGTCCTGGGAAAAGGGCATCACTGTCGACGGTAAGGAGTACCCTCACGACTGTGGCAAGGTCTTCAAGTAAATGTGTAGGGTCTGGAATCAAAAGAAAATGGTGGAATCAACATGATGCAATGATGGTGGATACATGGATGGAATAATGGCATGGGATGAGATGCAATGAAGATACCAGCTACATATGCAACACCAAGTCTTGTTTTGCCACTGTTCAGGAGTCACAATACATTTGATGGGCAGCCGCGGTCTCTGACCACGGCGCCACGTGATATCAATAGCGAGTTATCTACCTAGCTATTAGTTATGACAGCAGGAAAATTGATTGAATGGCATGCCAAGTGTGTCTGCGTTGTACTGGACTGGATTTACTGGACTGCATGTACATTTTGGCGAGAAACGACTCGAGTTGATGCATAACCCGGATCCAGGGTAAAAGGCGTCGCCCGCATATACCTACTCACATCAGCCTGAAAAGTCAGACGGCTCAGGTAGTCCTGGACCTGCGGCAACACATGCGACGGCTCGGCATGCAGACCGACGAACTCGGGAATGCACAAGATGTTGTACGGCTCGCTGCGGCCCTTCTCCAGCGAGTCATCGACCAGGACGGTGTTGGACTGATCCCAGCGGCCCCCGTCGGCGGCCTCGGGATGGGAGGCCCTGACGGCGGGGTCGTCCCACAGCCTCGACAGCCGCTTGTAGACCTGCACCCGCGCGTGGTAGTCGTCGGCGGAGAGGCCGAGCCTGTCGCGGGCCCAGACGACGACGCAGCGTCCGCGCTGGGCGGTCGTGAGGAGCTGCCCGACCATGTTGGACACGTTCTTGGGCTGGGCGGACGACCAGATGGCGAGGTGGAAGCTCTCGAGGCAGTGGGCGAGGAACTGCTGCGCGTGGGGCCTCTTCACGAACCGGCACGGCTGCCGGGACGAGGGGCGGTGGAGGAGCGTGCCGTTGAGGTCGAGGACGACGAGGAGCCGCCGCGGGGAGGGGAGCACGCAGGGCGGGGGGAGGGTTTGCGCGAGGTAGCGCGCCGAGGGGGAGGGGACGCCGCCGGAGGCTGTTGAGGGGGGTGCGCGGGTCTTGGTGGTCTTGGTGGTCTTGGTGTTCTTGTTGTTCTTGTCGTGCTTTGTGTCTGTGTTGGTGTTTGTCTTTTGGAAGTTCGCGCCGGGGGGGTGGCGTGAGAGGAAGAGAGGCTGGGTGTGCGCTGGTGCGGAGGAGGAGGGCGGAACCGCTGCTGAGGCTGTCTCTTGCTGCTTATTCTTCTTCTTCTTCTTCTTCTTCTTCTCCTTCTTCGTCGTCTTCTTCTCCTGGCTCACTTTCGGCTGGCTTGCCTTTTGCGTCTGCGAATCGAGTCCACTTTTCGGTGCTTGCGCGGGGGGAGGAGGGGGAGTACCGAGGGCGGCGGCGGCGGCGGCGGCGGGCGTGAAGCAGCCGGCGAGGGCATTCAGCTTCGTTTGGATGGTGGTAGGTTGGTGCATTGGCGTCGAGGACGTGGTGCCGGTGCCCGAGGTCTGGGACGGAGGCTGCCTCTGCTGCCTCTGCTGCTGCTGGGGCGGACGAGGGGCCGTAGGGCGAGACATGCCGCCGTGGATGGATGCGGATCTGGATGCGGATGCGGGCCCGTCAGAGACGAAGTGGTAACCGCGTCGTTGTCGATGTGGTCTATGCTGTAGTGGTGGTGAGAGGCCGAGCTGGCAGAGACTGGTGGTGGTGGTTTCGGCGACATGGGTTCGGGCCTGTAGACACGGCGGTGGTTTGGTGCGAAACGTGAGGAGCATCTTGTCTTCTTCCCCGTTCCTCTGTTCCATTGACTGGGTTGTAAGGGGGGGGGGGGGGGGGGGGGGGGGGGTTCTGCGTCCCCAGGGTCGAGTGAGATGAGCTCAAGAAGAGTGAGTCGTCCAGGCCAAGGATCTGGTCAAGCTGGATGCGGTGTGGGAGAAAGTGCAGTGTAGGGTAGTTGAGCACGTCTGGTGAGGCATTTTCTTCGTCTTGAGGCCAAAGTGGTGGTGGTTGGTTATTGTAGGAAATGAATTTACCGTAAACAGGAACGTAAAAGGAAGAAGAATAGGGTTTAGATGTCGAATAAATGCTTCAAACTGAAAAAATGTACACTCTTCATGTGCTGCTGCTACATGCATGCCCGTTCAGCTTTTGCCAGTCCCCCCAATGGAACTAGGGCTGGCTACCCTGGACCGACCAGCCCCCCAAGCCAAGCCGCATCGCTTCTATCGATAAAGCAAAAGTCGCATCCTGCTGCCAACCAACCACCAACCCAAACGTGCATCTCACGTCCTTTCATGACCAATATCAGAAAGAGCCCCCACCAGACGATAGCATCACCTTTTTGCAAAGACACAAGACACGTCGAGAGAATAGAAGGCGCACAAGAACGCACAAATGCCGCCAAAACGCAAGGTGCCGTCGTCGTCGTCGTCGTCCATTGGCCTCCTGCAGCGCCGAGTGCGACCCCGACGAGAGGACGGATGGAAGCCCGAGCCCGAGCCCGAGCCCGAGTCTCCCACCGCCGCCACCGCGTCGGAGCAGTCAGACTCGGATGACGACGGAGCAGCCGAGGCCGAGGGAGATTCTGAAGACGAGGACGTGGAAGGCTCCGAGGACGGATCATCAGCGGTATGCTAAAACATCCCTTTGCCTGCCTTGCTTGCTCGCAGCCCAGCTCAACCTCCCCCAATCCCCATATCAACGTCACTAACAACCCCCTTCCTCGCCAAAAACAGTCCTCCTCTTCCCCGGAGAGCCACGCCCCCAAAGTCGACCTCTCCTCCATATCCTTCGGAGCCCTCGCCCGCGCCCAAGCCTCCCTCCCCGCCAAGACCAAAACCAAAAACCCGCCCCCGGAGCCAGCAGAAACCGCCACCGGCCTCCTCGCCGCCAAACCCCCCAAGCCGGCCGCCAAGCGCTCCTCCAAGCACGCGCCGCAGGAGCAGACGTCGAAGCGCCCCGTCAAGCGCCTCCGCGAGTTCGCGCCCGACCCGTGCCGCCGCAAGCCGCGCGACCCCCGCTTCGATCCCCTCGTCGGCAAGCTAGACGAGGGCAAGGCCCGCCGGGCGTACGCCTTCCTCGACGACTACCGCGAGACCGAAATGGCCGACCTGCGGGCGCGGATCAAGAAGGCCAAGGACCCGGCCGAGAGGGAGGCCCTCAAGAGGCAGCTCATGTCGATGGAGTCGCGCAAGAAGGCGCAGCGGAGGAAGGACGAGGAGGCGGCGCTGCTGGCCGAGCACCGCGCCAGGGAGAAGGAGCTGGTCGCGCAGGGCAAGACGCCGTACTATCTCAAGAGGAGTGAGCAGAAGACAAAGCTGCTGACGGGGCGGTATGAGAAGATGAGCAAGGGCCAGGTGGAGAGGGCGATTGAGCGCAAGAGGAAGAAGGTTGTTGGGAAGGAGAAGAAGGAGCTGGGGCAGTTGGTGAGGAGAAGATAGGGGCTGAGGGGCGAACCGGGGGGGGGTGGTTCTTTTTCGTTTCTTGTTCTCTCTCTTCCTTGTTCTCTCCCTCCCTCTGTCTTCGCTACACATCTATCTTGTCTTTTTTTTTATTTTCGGTTGCTTGCGATAGGAGCAGGTTCATGATATGCATATCCCCTTTTTTTGACAGTGTGTGGAATGTGACAAAAAAGGGCAAGTTACTCTTTCCACCCTATAGCATGGCTGCGCAAAACGCTCTCCAACACAAAACAGTGACTATCTACATCATTTGTACCTACTTCCCATTTCCCATTTCCCCGCTCCTACTGTACAGGATCCTCTCACAATCATCACTCTACATGCACATGGCCCATTCTCCGCACGCTCTCCCGAAACATGGCCTTGCAAGCAACCCTGCTCCCGAGGCGGGCGCACAGCAAGAAGGCGCCGCTCAGCTTCCGATGCAGGCTGTACGTCTCCTCGGGCGGCGGGGCCAGCCTCTCCCTCAGCATGACGGGGATGAAGCCCTTGACGCGCTCGGTGATGGTCTGGTCGGTAAAGTCGTACACGTCGGGGGCCGAGTCGGCAAAGGGCTCCGCGAGGGTGAGGACGGACCGCGTGTGGGCCTCGAGCATGGCCCTGCTCTCGTGGCCGGTGAGGTAGCCGAGGCGTTCGGAGAGGGCCTTGACGGCGGGGCCGTCGGCGCGGGCGGCGGCGTCGAGGAGCTCGACGTACTGCCGGACAAAGGGCTCGGGGTAGTCCCTCGAGGCGCCAAAGTCGAGCAGGACCAGCTTGTGGAGCCGGGCGTTGTAGAGGAAGTTGGTCCAGTTGGGGTCCGTCTGCATGAAGCGGAACTCGGTGATTTCGCGGAGGCAGAGCCGCATGATGTGCGTGCCGATCCAGTCGCGCTGCTGCTGGGTGAGGGACCGGACGCGCGTGACGGCCTGGCCGTCCATGAAGTCCATGGTGAGGACCTGCTTCCCGCTGGCGGCGAGGTGCACGTCGGGCGACAGGAAGACGTCCTGCTCGGCCTGGAGGAGGGTCCGGTACCGCAGCGCGCAGCGCGCCTCGCGCTCGTAGTCGCACTCCCAGCCGAGCTCCACGCGCGCGTTGTCGATGGTCTTGTCGAGGTAGAGCCCCTTGGGCAGGAGCTTGGTGGCCTTGAGCAGCAGCGCCAGGTTGTCGAGGTCCGAGTTGATGGAGTCGGCCACGCCGGGGAACTGGATCTTGACGGCGACCCTCTGCCCGGTGGACCGGAGCGTCGCCCGGTGGACCTGGCCGATGGACGCGGCGGCCATGGGCGTCTCGTCAAACTCGCCAAACAGGCCGCGCCACTCGCCGCCGAGGTTGCTCGCGAGGACCCTGTCCCGCTGCCAGGCCGGCATGTAGTCGGCCCTGTCCTGGACCCGCTGCAGCACCTCCCGGATCGGCGCCGGGAGCATCTTGGCGTCCTGGAAGCTCATCATCTGGCCGAGCTTGAGGGCCGCGCCGCGCATCCGCGACAGCTTGGCCACCAGCCGCTCCATGTTGTTGCCGCTCAGGAGGACCGAGCCCTGGCCGCCGCCGCCGAATGCGCGGCTCACGCTCTCCGTCATGGCACCGCCCAGCAGGCCGGCTGCGAGGCCGCCATAGTTCCAGAGCCGGCCGAGCCGTGAGGCCGGAACCTTGGACTCCCGCAGAGAGTGTGCCGGTGTGGCGGCGGCGGCGGCGGCGGCCGTGTCATCGGCCGGCTCGACCGCGTCTTGGTCCGTGTTGGCCGACTGCGGCTCCTTTGGCTCGGGGCCCTCGGACTTGATTGCTGGCGTGGTAGCATCGCGAGACGGGTCGGATGCCTGAGAGTCCGCAGACCCTGTCGACCCGGTCGGCTCGGATGACTCGGTCGGCTCGGCCGGCCCCGTGGCTCTCGCTTCGGGCACCACCGGCGCCGGACTCGGCCAGTGCCGCAGAGGATGTTCCTTTGCCGGCGCCCCCGACTCCCGGCGCGTCCTCGCCGCGGCAGCATCCTTCTTCCGCAGCGAGCCCAGGATTGCCGAACCATGCGTCGTGTGGAAGATGTTCACGTCGACGCCGTCGGGCAGGTCCCTTTGCTCTGCAGCAGCCCGTAAAGCCTCCTGCCTCTCCTGATATGCCCGGGCAAACGCCGCGTTGGTGGCAGCAGGTTCCTTGCGCCGTTTCTGTGCCAACTCGGACGCCGCATCATGCGTTGATACGCCGGCAACGCCGCCGTCATGGCCGCCCGCGCTATCGTCGCTTCTCGAGGGAGACGGTCCATTGTCGCGCTGCCTTCTGTTCGCGGCCACGACCCGCGCCGACGTCTTGCGGTATGCATCGAGCTGTCGAGACCGGAGGGCGACGTGCTTGGCCGCGACGGACCGGGCGGCGCCGAGCAGCGCGGCAGCGTCAATTGCCAAGTCGACGAACCGCATGAGGACCTGGACGCCTCTACGGACCGATGCGCATGGGAACGAGAGCTTCGTGGCGAGCTGTGCGATTGTGGACGCGAACTGGACGGGAAGTTGATGGGCCAAGAAGGTGGGTGGCTGTGAGTCGTGACTTCATCCAATGCGGCTAAGCGGGCCAATGACGGGCACGTGTCGGAATTCGGCACCCTCTAGAGATCGATTCCGTGGCACGGCATTTTCCAGTCACATTTCATTTGGTTTGATTCAACATCGGACAAGACACGATCAGAATCTTCAACAGAAGTGAAAAGGAATCGCTTGATTTATGTGAAATGACCCACGACGCCACGTAATCCCAATTCAAAACCACCCATGCCAATGTGGTCCCTTTTTTTTCTGCATGGAAAAATAAAACGCTGTGAAATGAAACACGATACCGGTAAAAAATCCATTCATCATAACTCGGCTCCCGTCGTAAAAGCAAGAGTATTGTACCGTTCTCGAGTCCTGTACTGGTGTATGCTGCTGAAAACGACCGCAAGAGTGGCGACAAGCACGCGCAGACAAGGACCTGCAAGGATATCCAAGGTTCCCAAAGGATATCCAAGGTACCTAATCCTTGTTTGAGCTCAACCTCGTGACGCTTCGTAAGAGCGACCCTCTGGGTTTCATCGGCGCACACTGCGCAAACGAAGTGGCCGATGCTTTTTTCTTCGTATTCGGAGTCCCCATTTTGCTCCAGAGCCTTTGAGCGGCCGGAGTCAAGTCACCGGATACCCTGGGACTGCTTGGGAATTTGGGTACTGGTGGTGTTGCCGTCTTACCCGTGAGCCCGTTTCTTGCAGATTCTTTGTTGGACTTGGAAATGCGGTCCACCATGCGTTCAAGCAGTAGCTCTCGCTTGCGTTGATTCTGCAACTTGAATGGATTGTGTACGTCACCAGGACCCAGGTTGATGGTGAGTGGAGCGAGTTCGGCCCCAGTCTCATCGTCCCCGTCGTCCTCGTCGTCGACAAAAGAGTACCCGTTCACCCTCGGGGTCTCGCCCCCTCCCGCCACACTGGAATCTTGATCGCGCTGGCGTGGCTTGCCGGCGATGGCATCTTTCACAGCGGACATGGTCGGGGAGGGAGGGCGTTGGGGCGCGTGAGGCTGAGGTGCCCTGGTGTTGGCGTAGTCTATTGACCGGGGAGGCATCCGCGAGGCCTCCTCGGCTCGTTGGGCCATGGTGACGACGCCCTCATCGAGCCCCTCAGGCTCAAACATCAGGCCGTTCTGGGGTGCCGCGTCCCAAGTATCTGGCCTGGCTGGTCGGTCGTCGCGATCCTTGATGGCAAGGCGTTTGCGCTCAAATCCGTCGTCAACGAGGCTCCGAGTGAGAGACAGTCTGTCCGACACTTCCTTTTGTTTGATCATTTGCTTGGAAGGAATCTTATTTCCACGCCACATCCAGGCGTGTTTTTCGGCCTTTTTCTGGTTCTGCTTGTCTACCAGCCTGTAGAAGCTCTCATTGTCTTCACTTGTGTAGGTTTCTTGGAACTTGGATAGACTCATGTTGGTGTCGAGTCGAGCTTTGTTGGTCACCACCGTGGGCGCGGCAGATGAGGGTGTATCTCCAACAAATGTAGTTGGCGTGCGTCCCACGTCAGTCGTGAGCCGAGCTGATGATGGCTTGACGTGTCTTCCCGGGGTCATGACGCGCCGTAGGCGCCGGCCGGCACTTGAAATCCAAGCGGCATCTTTGGACTCGATCGCATCCAGATATTCCCGCTGGATTTCCGTCTCCAAGAGGCCAGGGAAAAAGTCTCTGGCTATGATCTCCGAGAGGGCCTCGGTATAGCAATCTTCGTCCAGGACCTTTTTGGGGCGCTTGATCTTCTTGACCGGGGGTGGTGCCGGCATCAAGTCTGTGTCGGCCCGTTTCCTCACCAAGGCGGTGTTGGCCGTGCTGGACGCTGGCGACTCCATGTGAGAGAATAAGTGTTTGAAAGGGTGCCGTCCTTTTGACTTGCGACTGATTTGGTTTCCGATTGTCTGTTTTGTTTGATCGCAGTTCCAAGGTACTAGGTATAGAGAGGTAGATGATACCAGGTAAGTCGGTGGTTGCCAAGAGTTGAGAAGATGGGTCAAGTCTGGCTAGTGACATGCGGCCCCACTCATGCAACTAAGCGGGCTGGAAAGTATCCTGTTATCAATCAGCCCAAGTCTGACAGCCTCCATGTCCAATGCCGTGCCGGCCCAGGCACCGAGCAAGGGCAGTGGCGGGTACAGGCAGGTACAAGGTGTCTGCCGCCGGAGTAGGTGCTCACGCAGGTACTGCCTGGTATCTGGCATGTCCAGCGGGCCACAGTTCCAGTCCTGTGGTTGGCTGGACGTGGCTTTAGCGCGGGCCCATCGACACCACGGCAATGGAACCCGCCAGACTGCTTTCGATACTTTCAGATAACCTCGCGTGTGCCTACTTACGTTGTAGTTGCCAAAGCCCCAGTCCATCCACCGCCGCCCCACGTCCTTGTCCATCCCACGACTTCAACGCCAAGTGTCTTCGAGACGCTGCTGTTTTGCAGGAAAAGCTTTTGTACTGAACCGTCCCGTCCGTCCTCCCCGGCGCTCTACCAGACTGCCATCATGTCCCAAGAAGCGGTTGAGCTCAAGAACAAGGGCAACAAGGCCTTTGCCTCGGGCGACTACCTCGCCGCCGTCAACTTCTACACAAAAGCCATTGAACTGAATGACAAGGAGCCCACCTTCTACACCAATCGTGCTCAAGTGCGTATGCTATACAAACGTCTGCTCCCCGGAGTCTAGTTCTCATCACTGACGGGCTTCGTCCCTTGTTCTCAACCCACTGCAGGCGCACATAAAAAACGAAGCATATGGACTTGCTATTCTAGATGCCGGAAAGGCGCTGGAGCTGAATCCCGGCATGGTCAAGGTCAGTGACTGTCGCACGTGGAGACGGAGAACTGTCGCAACCGCGAAACGAGAGTGAGCTCACCATGCCTCTGTAGGCTTTCTACCGACGTGGTCTTGCCCGAGCCGCCATCCTACAGCCCAAGGTAGCGGTCAATGACTTCAAGGAATGTGTCAGATTAGATCCCAACAACAAAGATGCGAGGATAAAGCTGGAGGAATGCAAGAAGATTGTGCGGCAAATGGCCTTCTTTGCTGCCATTGAGGTTGGCGATGAGCCCTCGGCGGCCGAGGGTCTCGATCTCGACTCAATGGTTGTGGAGAAGGACTACGACGGCGTTCGACTCGAAAACGAAATGACACAAGAGTTCATCGACGACATGACGGAACGGTTCAAGAATGGCAAGAAGATTCACCGCAAGTACGTCTACCAAATCATTCTGGCAGTCAAGAAGATAGTCTATGATGAGGCGACCATGGTGGAGATGCAAATTCCGGATGATGTTGAGCTCACGATTTGTGGCGATACCCACGGTTTGTCGCCCCCAACCCCTTCCATCCATCTTCATCTTATCTCCTGCTTGCAAGGAGCTGGCTGACGCGATGCTTCAAGGCCAATACTTTGATTTGATGGAGTTGTTCCGCCGCAATGGATCGCCTTCTGAGAAACACTGGTATTTGTTCAACGGCGACTTTGTCGACAGGGGCTCATGGTCAACGGAAATCGCTCTGCTGTTGTACGCCTACAAATGGCTGCGGCCAAATGGGTTCTTCCTGAATCGCGGCAATCATGAGACAGACGACATGAATCGCGTCTACGGATTTGAGGGAGAGTGCAAAGCCAAATACAACGAAAGGTTCGTGCCTCGTAACCACAAGAAAAAAAAATAAAGCTTGATCATGTTCGTGATCGTCGTTGAGAAAACACTGACACCGCCTCCGCACAGGGTCTTCAAGCTCTTCTCGGAGAGTTTCTCTGCCCTTCCGCTGGCCACGCTGGTTGGCGAAAAGTATCTGGTCCTCCACGGTGGCCTGTTCTCCGATGACAGTGTGACACTGGACGACATTCGAAAGCTCAATCGACACAACCAAAGACAACCTGGGCAGGCTGGTCTCATGATGGAGATGCTGTGGACTGACCCGCAAGACGAACCGGGTCGAGGACCTAGCAAACGAGGCATCGGAATGCAATTCGGACCCGACATCACCAAGAATTTCTGCGAGAAGAATGGCCTCGAGGCAGTCATTCGAAGCCACGAAGTTCGGATGGACGGTTACGATGTTCAGCACGACGGAAGGTGCATCACGGGTACGCATCAAGCCTTTGTCCAACCTCTCCCTGGTTCCCTTTGCTACCCCCCCTTCTTTTCCTTTCTAACATGAAATTGCCTAGTCTTCTCCGCACCCAAATACTGCGACTCGACGGAAAACAAAGGTGCCTTTATCAACGTCAAATCAGATTACAAGCTGCGCTACGAGCAATTTGATGCTGTACCGCATCCGAACATCAAGCCCATGGTAAGAAGACCTTCTTCAACTGCAGCTGCATAATTCGCTGCACACCTCTTTCTTCTTGTTTACTAACTCTGCTGCCAGGCATATGCACAGAGTTCTCTCATGTCATCTCTAATGTAACAAAAAACAAAGGAAAACGAAAAGGAGAAAGGAATGAGAACAAAAAAAAAATCCAAAACAATCATGACCCCAGGACAGAACAGCTCCAAAAGCAAGGCACGAGCCCCGCAGTTTTTTTTCTATTTCAAGACAACCCCATCAAGAGAGCATTGGATCCGGAGTCAGGAAATGGCGGCATTTGTTCCCAAAAAGAAACTTTGTGCTTTGTTTTTAAAAAATCTTCCGGTTATGGCCTAGGATGGTGTGTTTGGAAAAGAGAGAGAATACTGAGATACCAGGGTACATAGATGGCAGTAATATCAAGATCTATGAGAGCTTTTTTTCGGCGGCACCCCCCACCCCCCCCCCCCTTTTCTTTTTTTCTCTTTCTTTTTCTTTTTCTTTCTTTGGTTCCACGTCCCCTTGTCGTGGTTTTTCGCCTCGTCAACTGAGCCTCTCCTGTTCACGGCTCCCCGCCGCCGCCGCCGCCGCCGCCACGAAACACCTCCTCCTGCGCCGCCTGGCCGATCAACAAGCCCAGCCAGTTCGACGATCCCCTCACCCGCAGCAGGTACTGCGTCTCGCCGTCCCTCGCCCCCCTGTACGCCGCCACGGCGGCCGCAAACGAGCCCATGTCCTCGCGGGGCAGCCTCACCCAGCATGTCGAGCCGTCCGCCTTGAGGACGTCGATGGACATGGCCATGGCCTGCCCCGTGAGGCCGAGGAACTGCCTGAGCGCGGCGGTCAGGTACGACTTGACGGTGAGGTCGTCGAGCGTGATGGTGGTCTGGGTCTGGGTCTGGGGGTCGCCGTCGCCGTCGGTGGCGAGCTCGAGGACTGCGTAGGAGAAGGGCTGGTCGTGTTCGGGGATGGTGCTGGTGAGGAGGGTGTGGGCGGTTTGGTGGCCGCGTTTGGAGGTGGATGTTTTGGCGGCGGGGGGGTGTGACTCTGACATGCTTTTTTTTTTTTTTTTTGCCCCCCTT
>SRQA01000178.1:0-32308 GCA_018360365.1 Claviceps citrina
TCTATCCTCCTTCTCTCTGCCCACCTGCCGCTTATTTCCTATCCCGTCACCGAAGGATCCCACCGAAGGGATGGGCCATGATTTGATCGACGGCCGACGAGATGGGCGATGCGTGAATTTTTCCTTTTTTTTCATGTGCAAAACAATGCTGTTGTGCGACCGCCACCCCCGTCCGCGACACACTCGAACGGGCAATTGCTCGTGTGCCTTGTCGAGAAAAAGCCTAAGAGCCTGGAGGAGACAGACGGCACGCCACGTTCTTCTTCGGCCTTGTCCCATCCCGCACTGTGGCTTGCATTCTGTGCCTAGATCGGGATTGGGCGGCGCATGGAAAACAATGGGGGAAAAAAGTGACATGTCCTGGGTTTTGCAACTCATACGACTCTGCTGCAGCTTATTCGCGCACTCGACGCCCTCCTCCCCCCCGCAAAATGGATCCCAGCAGCGTGTCGGTGACCAGGTCGGTGAGTACAAGTAGGGTACCTACCAGTGAAAGAGTCCATACCGTGCTCCATCATCACAGCCGCACCGTGCAGCGTCGTGCAATGCAATGCACACACACAAGACCAACTACGACTAGGTACCTACGACTACCGACCTAGTAGGTTCCAGAAACTACCACCCTCGCGGCCTCGCCTGCGACTACTAGGAGAAAAGACGGATACGAGACGAAGGCAAAGAATTGAATTCTCATGAAGATAATGAAAAGAGCAAAAAGCCTACCTAATCTGAGGGGATATAATTATTACAAAGAGGGCTCTAAACTTACAAAATTAGAAGGAGCTAATAAGTAATATTGCTAAGTGGAAAATTTGCTCTAAAAGAGGGGTAATAACGTTAACCATTTTCCACCACACCACACGTCCCCCACTAAAAAGTCGATCGCCTATAATTATGATGTGATAATTAGCAAATAAAACAAGGCTTTCTATGATAAAAATAATGCTCTTAAAAGTAAGGTTCTTAGTAATATAATTTACACTTTCCTAATATTAATACATCCTATAGCGCTTGTAAATACCCTTATTATAGCACAAATAGCTTTATTATATCCTTATAGAATTCTAAACTATATCCTCCTTTAATCTTTGTGCTATCTACGTTTAATAGTAAATACAAAGCTTATCTATAGCGTTTCTTAACTTAAAATAGTCCTTACTAAACTAATTAAAGCTTTAGAGGACGCTTATTTATAGTAATAAAGACTAGATTATTAGGTTTAAATAGTATAGTCCTTTAAAGAAGATATTATTCTTAGCAGGCTTCTGCTTTAATAGAGGCTCTGTTAATTAGTTCTATCTGTTGCTTTTCTTGTAATCTAACCTATTTAAATACTATATTTAAGCGTGTATTATCTTTAGTCTCCTAGTAAAATACGGCAGGACAGAGTTATTATAATACTAAGATTAGGAAAGTATTAGTGTTTTTACTAGGAAACCTACTTAATCTATATAATACTTTATATAGTAAAAAACCAACTAATTTAATATATTAGCTATTAAGCGACTTGCTTATAAAGAACAAATTAGCACTCTAATTTGTGGGATCTATTATAACTTTGTTAAGGATTAACTACATAACTTAATTGTAAATTTTAATTAACCTAACGCTTTAATATAATTATCGCAGTAAATTAATAATCTTAACGCCTTTGCTTTTCATAAAATTACTTAATTCCTTTAATTTAAATGCAGGTCCTAAATTAGTGTAGAAAAGCTTAGGGACAAAGAATAAAAATTAAAACTAATTTAAAAGATATAATATAACTTTGCTCGCTCTAGTAGATTTGCACGGGAAGAGCTATAAATATTACAAAAAATAGTTAATAATTACTAAAATATGTTTTAATTAATTAACAGAAACTAGGAAGGGTCTAACATAGTCTATTCTAATAACTTAAAATAGTTTATTAACAAAGACTAGTTAACTAGGGGCTTTCGGCTTTCTTAATGTAAATCTAATGCATTACTAGCATCCTTTAATATAGTTAATTATATTTAGGCTTATTTAAGGCTAATACACTAATCTTATTAAATTCTATTTTATAAGCTTAACGCTAAAATAACTAGTATTATTATAAGCTTCCTTTAAAGTAATAGTGACTTTGGATTTTAATAAACATCTCTAATTATTATAACAACCCTTGTACTAAAGCTGCCTGTTTTTAAGCTTGTAATAAGCAGCTTTAGAAGTAATCCTATGTATTGCAAATTAATTGTAGGGATAACTATTAGGACCTCTATAACCTGTGAGGAATCTTATAATATCTAAGTACTAATTATCCTTATTATATTATGCCTAAATATTATAATCTTCAGGGGAAGTCTTATATAGTATAGTGGAAAGCAGCGCTTTATTGTTAGGAATATTATTAATTTTCCTTACGCGCTGCTTTAATAATTCTTTATATCCTCTAGTTCTATCTTTCTAAACCCACTAGGAAGTAGGCTTATCTAAAGACCTAAAAGAAGAGAGATTATTATTAGTATAATTATTAGAGGGGAAAATAGTATAAGATAACGCATTAGCTACTGCATTACGCTTGCTAGGAATAAAGGTGATTTTAATATTAACTAAGCGCAATTTAGTAACCTAGTGTGTGTAAATTCCCTTGTGTCCGACTAATGTAATAAAAGTGGAAAGCGGCTTATAATTAGTGTAAATCGTTAATTAATACTTAGATTCGAAGAAATTCCTATGCTTGCGAACGAATTTAATTATAGCATATAATTCCCGCTTGTATGTGCTATAATTGCGCTGTGTTTTAGTGAATAAGAATGAGTTGTATAAAATAGGATAAGTGTCATGAATAGGTCAGGGATATCAGAGTGAGAGATCAAGGAAGTCACGGCTTATTCGAAGGTATATAGCAATAGGTAACGGTCTTAATTCTTTCCCCCTTCTATCTAATCTAGTTAGAGGTCTGTGCCTATATAATTATAAGTGTTATATGCCTCTAGTCCTTGCTATAAGTCTAGTGGTTATACCTTGCCACAAGTCTAGCGCTTATACGCAGCGAATAACCTTGTTATATAATGTAAACCTAATAGAAGCTTGCTTGTGCAAATAGATCCTGTTAGCCTAAGGCAACCTTGTGGCTTTCTAGTCCTAACAGGGTAACCCTCTCCGCTTGTAACTATCTCAGTCACAGAAGGTTCCCTTCATACCGCCTAATTTAAATATTATAAACTAATCTTAAAAATTTCTAATACTTCTAATCTACGTATATTCTTTATAATACCTGCGATGTAACTGCTTCCCCACTTCTAATTCCTATAAACCTTTTTCCCCCTTATTTCTTAATCTTATTATTATATACTAGCTTCCTCTTAAAGAATTCTTTAATTATATTCCTAAGGGACTTATAAATCTATAAAGTCACGGTAATATATCCACGTATTCTCTAAGTTATTATACCCCTCCTATTTAATAAGGTACTTTTGTTAGTTTCCCTAATGCTTATAGGTAATAATTCCTTCTATAATATATAAAGAATCTTCTCCTATAAGGAGAGGTACTTACTATATTACTTCTAGTACGCTCTCTAGATCTCCTTTATATAATTCTAAGTTTAAAATATAAAAGACATTATAAAGTTTTGTGCCTTTTAGAAGCTCTATATAATAAGCTAACCTATAATTTCTAATTAACTTAATAATTTTATAGGGTCCTAGGTACTTTGCCGCAAGCTTCTTGCTTAGTTACTATAGATTAATATTTTTTATAGATAAAAAAACATAGTCTCCTACGTTAAATTTTATTAGTATTCTCTTTTAATTATAATACTTAGCTTATATAGCTTATATATGTTATAGGAGCTTCTGTGTCTCTTTGTGTTTATATTATAGCTCTGCTCTACGTAACTTAGCTTGTTTATTTATTATAGTAGTTATTCTCTTTATATATAATAGGCCTCTAGGTATAAAACCTTAAAGCGCCTTAGCAAGGGATTTGCAGAGAGAGCTATAGTAGCTTATATTATATGTAAATTACGCTATTAGTAAAAGGTTAACCTAATTAGTTTGTTTAGCGCTAGCAAAGGCTTGTAAATAATGCTTAAGTAATTAGTTTATTTGTTTAGTCTAACTATTTATTTAAGGATAGAATATAATGCTTAGTTAACGCTTAGTTATAATATTATAGCAGAAGGTTTGCTAGAAAAAGCTTGTAAAAGTTATTCTATAGTTAGTTACAATGCCTTCTAGGATACTATAATCTTTAAAGACTAAATTAATAAAAAGCGTAGCTAAACTATTACTGCTTAATTGCTTTAATGTTAGTATATAAATAGTATACTTTATAAATTAGTTAACTATTATAAGGATAGCGTTATATATCTTAGATCCTAATCCCTTTACTAGTAGAAGTCCTGTAATAAAGTCTATTAATAGCTCTTAAAAGGGTTAGTCTAGTATAGGGAGCATAGTAAGTTTGCTATAAGGTTAATACTGCCTTAGCTTTAATACTTAATAATTAAAACAAGTGCAAATGTATTCTTTAATATCTTTTCTTATACACAGCTAGTAGTATTAGTTAGCAATTTAATAAAGTATTTTACTAACTCCCTAATGCCCTATGGCTTTATTATTATGAATAAGCATTAAGATCTCTTTATAGAGACCTAATAGAATATATATATAGTCTCTAAAAAGGAGTGTTCTATTTTTATTAATTAACTAACCTAGAGGGCTAGAGGCATCCCCTAAGCTTCTAACTAGAGGGTTAGAGATAGCCTCTTTACTATAACCTTAAGGGCTAGAGGCTTCCTCTTAATCTTTTCTTATTTTACTGTCTAAAGGGTTAGAGACTTCCCCTATATTTTAAGCTTAAGGGCCACAGGCATCCTCTAAGCTTTAAATAAGCTGCTTAGTTTACAAAATAAAGGCATCCCCTTGCTATGCCTAGCTTAATTTATTATATATAGCTGCTTTTAGAGGTTCTATAGTATTAGCTCCATGCTATATAAGACGCTAACTAAGGAAGCAGAGTCTAGCTATAAGAGCGCTACTATATTAACTTGTTATTAGCATAAGGCTATTAAGCAGGATTAGTATTTATAACTCTAATAATATCTTAAACTATTCTAAAGAGCTACTCACAAGCGTTACTCTCTTAGTAGTTATACTATATACTTGCTCTTTAAGGGCTATAGCATCCTCTAAGCATTTTAAAAAGCCGCTTATAAGCATTACTCTCTTAGTAGTTATACTATATACTTACTCTTTAAAGGCTATAGCATCCTCTAAGCATTATAGGCTAAAGACCGCACTAATAGCAGCTATTTCTTTCTTAGTTAGAGGTAGTTTAAAGCTTAATTACTTTAACTCTATACTAATAAACTTAGATAAAAAATATAAAGCTTAAAAAGCTCCTATATTTTTAACGCTAGTATTATAGTCTAACCTATAAGACAAAGGGTCTGTAAGGTTCTTAACCCCTAGCCTATATTTAATTATAAAGTTATATAAATTAAGTTTATTAAGGGCTTATACTTGCCTGCTAGTAAGCTTAGGCTTTAACGCAAGATACTTATAATTAAAATAATCTATAATAACCTAAATAGGTTAGGTACTATAGGCTACATAATATCTCTAATTCTTAAAGGCTTCTTAAATTGCTAGTAGCTTAGCATTAGGAGTTAAATAGTATACTTTAGCACCTAGTAGCTTCCTTAACGCGTACGTAATAGGATACTATTAGTCTTCTTGCTTCTGTGAAAGAATTGCGCTAATTACAAAGCATAATACATTAGTCTCTATTCTTAATAGTGTAGCTAGATTAAAATGTACTAGAACAGGTGCTATAATAAAGCTTTGCTTAAGCGTCTTAAACGCCTTGCGCTTACAGGGACCTAACGTAAGTAGCTTTATTATATTATTCCTTATTAAATTAGTAAGGGGAGCTATAATCTTACTATATTTATAAATAAAATAATAGTAAAAGCTAGTAAACCTAAGAAATAATTACATATCTTTAACACTACAAGGTTCTAGCTAATTTACTACTGCTTTAACTTGCTCTAGCTCTATAGCAATTCCTTTTGTTAATACTATATAGCTAAGAAAGTTAACCTTTATAGTTAAGAATTCACACTTCTTAAGGTTAGCGTAGAGCTTCTTTAAACACAGCCTCTCTAAGACTTAGTAAACATGTTACTTATGCTCTGCTAGATTACTACTATAAATTAAAATATTATTAAAGTAAATAATACAAATTAAATTAACAAGCCCTAAGAGGGTATTATTAATAAATTCTTAGAAAGTAGCTAGGGCATTAATAAGCCTAAAAGGTATTATAAGATATTTATAGTAACTATATTAATAACAGAAGGCAGTCTTCTACTTATCTCCTTTGCTAATACAAAGCTAATTATACGCGTCTTTTAAGTTAAACTTTATATAAACCTTAGCTCCCTTTAATCTATTAAGAATCTCTAAAATTAGTAGTATAGGGGCCCGATTCTTTTGTGTAATTTTATTAAGGCCTTTATAATCCACACATAGGCATAATTTGCCTCCCTTTTTCAAAATAAAGAGAATTAGGGCGCTAGCAGGACTAATCAAATAACATATCTAGCCTCTCTCCTACGCTATTGCAAGGTACTTGTAGAGCTCTTCTAGCTCCCTTTCTGTAAGGTTATATATTAGACCCTATAGGGGTCTTTAGTCTCCTTTAATTTTAATTAAATATATATAACCTTCTAAGGAGGGCAACAAAGCTGCCTTTTTAAGGTCAAATACATCCGCAAAATCTACATAACACTTAGGTAGCTTCTTTGCAGGTATCTTGCTACTTAGTTTCTTCTTAGGTATACTTAGGTCTTTAGGGTCTGTTCCTTTAAGAAATCCAGCACTAAGCACTAGTATTATAAATAACTCTTTTATCTCTTTACATAGTTACTTCGTTAACATAATAACTTTAATGTGTTATCTTATAATAGGGAAAATCCATTCTTATATGTACTATAATAATATACATAAATCTTTATTTCTAAACTAATCTATTCCTAGGAGAAGGTCTTCTAAAGTCTTAGCTATATAGTAGCTTACATAACAGATCTTTTCGTAACCTATACTATTAAATACTTTGCAAAGTATATTAAGTATACTATAGTGTTCTAGTAGCGTATTTGCTAATTCTATTAGCAAATCACTTCTTCTTACCTTTTTCTAATCTATTTTTATTAGTAACTTAGGATAAATAATAGAATAAGTAGCACTAGTATTAGCTAGCGCTAACTTTGCTATAACCTAGCAGTTTCCTAGCCTTAGGGACGCTTTAATATAAAATCTTATATTAGTCCCTAAAGCTAGGGCGCTTTCCTAGGCATAAGGCTTTTTCTCCTTTATATTAGGTCTAGTAGTATTTAGATAGGTTACTAGATTAAAGCGGTTACTTCTATGCGTAGCAGTAGTGTAGCTGCTTTTCTTACAAATACTATAGTTAGGTTCTAGGCAATTTAGTCTTATATAGCCCTTCTTTTTACACTTATAATATATAGCCTCCTTTTCCTAGCTTTGCTACAAAGTACTTAGTTAGTTACTACTCTTTCCTTTTAGGTTTAGTAAAGTTTCTCTTTCTAAAGAGTCTGCCTAAGTTTTCCTCTTATTATACCTAGAAGAATTATTATAGTTACCTCTATTACTATTAGATTTATAATAGGAGATGTATTTGCTAATAAGTTTATACTAATCCACTACTTATACACTACTAATTAAATACGTCTTTAAGCTATAATTAAGGCCTGTTTAAAAAAGGCTTATTTTATTCTTTATATTTAATTAAGAAGGGAGTTTAGCGTAGGTTTATTCTTATTTTTTAAGGAATCTTTTAAAGTTAGTATAATCTGCTTATTTAAAGCTAACAAGCTTTAACCACGTGCTAAGGGAACAGCTCTCTTAATTATCTAGGCCTCCTTTAAGCTAATTACAAAAGTTAGTCTATAAGAGGGGATTTTTAATATAATTCTTACGAATTTTTTCTCCCATAGCCTAACATTACTTTACAGTACTAGTAAGGCAGGTACTAGCATATAGGACCTTCGCGAAGTTAGTAGCAAATTAATAAGGATTTATTATAAATTATGCTTTATAGTTACTAATAAAAGTCTTTAATTAAAGGGCATTCTAGCTACTATAAGAAGGCTACTTAAAAGAAGCTTATATAAAGGTCTACTATAGATAATATATAGTAAGTGTAATAGGAGCTACAAATGCATTCTCCTCTAGTAATTCTTTATTATTAATATTACGTATAAGTTTTTAGAGTTTTTAAAGTTACTACTTCTTCCTTACTTAATTAACACGCTCTTAGAGCGCTAAGATTTTAGCATTATAATTATTACTAATAGGGGTGTCTTCTATAGCTACTATAGGCTCTTACTAACTAAAGGGTATAATAGGTTATAGTAGTAATTTAAATATAATACTAGCTTTAGGCATAGCTATAGGTCTTTGTGTAGATTTAGTGCCTTCTTTAGTAACTTCGCTACTATTACACATTAAGTTATAAGTCTAAACTATAATAACTTTCTTAATCTAATAGTTTAATATAAATAAAAGAATTAAAATTATTATAAATAGGTTAGGGATATTAAAGTAAGAGATTAAGAAAGTCACAGCTTATTTAAAGGTATGTAGCAATAGGTAATAGTCTTAATTCTTTCCCCCTTCTATCTAATCTAGTTAAAGGTCTATGCTTATATAATTATAAGTGTTACATGCCTCTAGTCCTTGCTATAAGTCTAGCAGTTATACCTCGCCACAAGTCTAGCGCTTATATGCAGCAAATAACCTCGTTATATAACACGAACCTAACAGAGGCTTGCTCGTGCAAATGGATCCTGTTAGCCTAAGGCAACCTCGTGGCTTTCTAGTCCTGACAATAAGCTATTTTATCTTGCAATTGTAGAATTACATAGCTACTAGCAAATTTGCTAGTATTAGAATACAATTGCGTGGGGAGATTAAACTAATATCCGTGCATTTCCACTGCGCTTAAGGCTATCTCCTTAAGCAGTGAAAAAGAGAGAGCTTTAGAATCTCCCTATTACTAGTCAATATCCCTAGTAAGTTAATTTAATAGTCAAGTAATCTTAGTGTAGTTTTTAATTTATTGTTAACATGGTCTAATTGCCCTAAGGAATAACCTAATATTATGCTAATTCCTTAGTGTAGGCCATTCCTTAAGCTTCGCTAATTAACTAGGTTTAATAAATATCTTGCTACTAATTTAATATACCTAGCTAACCATGAGAATTAAATCTATTCCTAGGGAAACTTTCTTAAAGCTTAGCTTTATTAGTAACCATAGAAGGCGTGGAAGAAGGTAATTGTGAATAAAATTCCACTACTCTTTAAAGGTCTAATGCTTGCAGAAGATATTATTTATGTAATTTATAATAAGATTTATTTTCCCTAGCACTCTTAGGGAAAGTAGCAAAGGCTCTGGGAATAGCGCTAGTATTAGTCCTAGTGCTAATTTCATAACCTTAGTTATAGAGAAAGAAGCTAATTAGGAACCTTAAGGCATCTTAGTTAGTTAGAGTTAGCTAAATCCTAGTATATAAAAGGCGAAAACATAGCGCTATTCTTAAGTAACTATAATAAACTAGTATGCGTGCTTTAGATTAAATATACTATAACTTCTAATGTAAGGATCTAATAAACTATTATAGACTTTAGCAAGAAGTAGTAGTTAGATCCTAGGCATTGTTTTATTAACGTGTGAATAATTTATAGTAAGTTACTGCTTAGCCTAGGGATTTGTCTTATTTTTCACAATAAGCACTAGCTTAGCGCTCTAGTTAGAAATTTAGCTATTTGTAGCTATTATGTATTTATACATTCCTGCCTTAATTCCTTTAGTTACTAGTTAATCTAACTAGTATCTTTGCGGTTCTAACTAGCATCTCTTAGGGGATCTAGCCTAAGGTTTAACGCCTTTCTTTAATCACGGATAGTGTAAATAAAGGTCTATTGCTAGGATATTATGGATAGAAGTAGTATTTAAGTTGCGGTATATAAAGAAAGTTTGCATAATTTCCTTGTGTAAATTAGGAGGCACTAGCGTTCCTAGAAAAATTCCTGTCTTACTAAACTAGTCTTTTATAAAGTTAATTAGAGTGTTAATATCCACGCTTCTTTGCAGAATTTAATAAAAGGTTAGGAATAGGAAGCTTAGAGCTTTAGTTATAATAGGGCTAGGCTAATTCTTAGTAGTTAATTTCCCTATATTAACTAGGAGGGTGTTAGATTGCTAAATAATACTATTAGAAATAGCCCTAGTTATAGCAGGACTAAATAAAAGCTTATCCACATTAAGACTAGCGGAAAACGCTTGAAAACTTAACCTTTTTATAAGGGAGAATTTATTAAGGATAGCGGTGGACTGTGTAAGCTTTAGTGCGTGGCTAGCTAGCTACATAGATAGGTTATTCTAGAAATAAATAAAAGGAAGTAACTAGATTTCCTTAAGTCTTAGAATAACCCTGTTAGAATATAGTTTAATAATATGTCTAGGTTGTGATTAATAATCTAGTTTTCCGAATTATTATTATTAGAGAAAGAGGAGGAATCCTTATTATAGGAGGAGCTTTCCTCTCTAGAAGCGTTAACATCTTCCTAACTAATGTATTAGTTTAACACATTAGAATTACTAGGACAAAGAATAACCTTCTAACGCGGGGAAAGGGCTGCTTTAGTGCCCCTAATTAGCATGGGTTTGTCTCTGAGTTTAGGAAGTCTAATATAAATAGTTAAATTACGAATGTTAAATTTAGCGCTAATATTATAAAGCTAGGGCAATCCTAAGATTAAGATAGTGCTTATAAACTGCTGCTTAGAAGGCATAAGAACCGCCTAAACAAATTATATAACTCCCTTGTAATTTACTTCTATTATAATAAAGTGTGTGATCTTGTTAGATTATCTATTAGCGTTAGTTATGGAGAGCCTAGCAAATCCTACAGATCTAAGGTTATAGACAGGGATTCCCTACGCAAGAATAAAAGCTTTTAAAATTAAATTTACATTAGAGCCCTAATTAGTAACTGCCTGCCCCTAAAGGAAGCTAAAATACTTCTAGCGCTTAAAGCTTATCTTAGCATAGACCTAAATATTAAAAAGCTTTACTAAAGTCTTAGCTTTTATTAAAAGATTAGTGTTGTGACAATCCGAAGGTCTAGGAGTCTTCCTAGGGGCTATAGCGGCAGCGAAGCTTATAGTATTTTTCTTGCCTTTCTTCGCTCTCTTAGCAGGAATTTAAGAGGAAAGGCGTTTAAATTGCTTTAAGAGCTTAGGGCTAATTTACTAAAGATTAAGCAAGCTTATTAGCATAGTGATTTGCTTTGCAAGACCTTTCTAATTAATTAGACTAAGGCTTTCACAACCCTAAATCTTACTTAAGGTCTTTGCACTCTTTTTAATAGCCCTAGGGATAACTATAGGTTTAGCGGGAGCATTAACATCCTAGGTCTAAGAATTATTAACCTTAGAGACTTAACGCTTCTTAGATGCGTAACTATTATTTGCATTAAGCAGAGTCATAATTTAAAGCGATGCCTTAGCAGCAGTATTAAGAGTCTTAGCGTTGGCATTGCGAAGACTCTTAATAATTAGTGAAGAAGCAGAAGAAAAAACAGAAGAAGAAGAAGCAATAGCATTAAGTTTCTTCTTATTAAGTTCGTAGAGCTTGCTATCAACATTATACTTATAAGCTTTATAAGCGTTAGATTGCTTATAAGCTTCTTTAATAATAATAGTATTGGAGGCAGCAACGCTTAAATAGTGGGAATTCACAATAGCTAGATAGGTATTATTATCCCTAGCAACTCTGCTATTCTAATTAAGGTAAATTTAAGTAAGATAAGCGTGAGGATAACCTTTAGTCTAATTTATAGTATTCCATGGAGGCAAGGTTATGGACTTTAACTAAGTACTTTCCTAAGGTTTAAGCTGCTTGCTAGATTAAGCGTGATAATTGCTTATATAGTAGCCTAGATTACTATACTTAAAGCAAATGCTACTATAGGGAAGAGGCGTGGTTTTATTAATATATAAATTCTTGGACTCTAATGCTAGCTTTAGCGGCTGCTAGGACTTATAAGGCTGCCTGCCTTTATAAGCATTATTATATTAAGTTAAAGGTTACTAAACATATAGGGAATTCTACTAATTTTACTAAGGCAGCTAAGGCTACTAGAAGATAGGCTAAGTTTACTATAGTTACTGCTAAACATTCTAGTTCTAATTATATAGAGGCAAATTAGCATTAGGGAGGTTGCTAATTTACGGCTAATTAGTAGCAGGGGCGATAGCAGTATTCTCCTTATTCTTAGCAAACTTATTAGTCTTTATGTTAGTCTTTTTATTAGCCTTTTTCTTTAAATCTAATAAAGCTATTATTAAATTTAATAGCAGAGCAAAAGAAGGCTATAATTAAGAATAAAGAGTCTTAATAAGTACCTAAGGAGCGCTGCTTAATTTTAAAGCTTCTAGAAAAGAAGGTAGAAGATTAAAAGCATAAGAGATAGCATTATTAGTAAAGTAACCACTAGAGTTCTTAATAAGCTCCTTTATTATTATAATTTTAGCGTTATAAGCGGTGCTTTAGGCTAAACTAGCCTTTGCTTTAAGGATTATAGTAGCTTATTAGATAGTTTCCTATGCTTTACAAAAACTATCTATAGACAAAGCATTTTAACTAATTGCTTCTTACATAAGAGCATAATCTTTAAGGCCTTTTATAAACTAATAAATAAAGTCCTTAAGCGTGTGAATTTTAATAGGGGACAGAGGGGGATCCCTAACTAGAGGCTTATCTTAGCCTCTAGTATAATATAAAATACTAAGAGTTTAAGTAAAATAAGCAGCTAAGGCTTTATTAGGACCTTAGGCAAGGTTAGTAGTAGTAGCTTTAATTTTCTTATTAATAACCTTAGATAGGTATTACTTCTTAAGAAAACACTACAAAGTAGTAAAGTCTTCCTTAGTAGTAATTTTTAACTTAGCTCTAAAAATAATAGCCTAAAGAGTTTTAATGCTATTTACAAAGGTAGTAGTAGCTCCCTTAAGGGCAATGTTAATAGCTTAAATAAAAACGCTAGGATTAGGTAATTTGCCCTTATTAATAAACTTAAAAGACTACTATAGCTTTGTTAGCTATTTGCTAGCTATAAAGCTACTGTTAAAAGTCCTAATATCTTAGGGGGAAGGGAGTTTATATTTTATTATTTTTCTTAGTGCTTTAAGTGAAGCTTTATAATAAGGAATAGGGAATTTAAAAGCAATAGCTTTACTAGAGGAAGCAGAGGTAAGGACTAGTAGGGACTTAAGGAACCTTCTAAGGTCTTTAGAGGCTTACAAGGAGTCCTAGTATAGTTTGTGATTTACTAAGACTAGCCTAATAGAATCTTTAGATAAAGTATCTAAGTTAAAGCGGAAGATTAGAGTGCTTTAAGACTTAAAATTATAAGTATCTCGCGTGGAATCTAGCGTGAAAGGAGAGGCACTAATTAACTATTTTAAATAGTTAAAGAAACAAAGCAGCTAAATAACTAAGAAAAGACAGGGAATTTACAGAATCCTAATAAAGATAGAGATTATAATAATCACGAAAAGAAAACGACAATACAGCACTCCTAGCATGGTCGCTAGAAAAGACGGATACAAGACAAAGGCAAAGAATTAAATTCTCATGAAGATAATAAAAAGAGCAAAAAGCCCACCTAATCTAAGGGGATATAATTATTACAAAGAGGGCTCTAAACTTGCAAAATTAGAAGGAGCTAATAAGTAATATTACCAAGTGGAAAATTTGCTCCAAAAGAGGGGTAATGACGTTAACCATTTTCCACCACACCACACTAGGTACCTAGTAGTAGGCACCTACTGACCTACCAACCAGGCCATGTAAGCGCATTGCATACAAAATAAGATGCATCCCTTCATTAAAAATCTGTCATACCAACTACCACTCCAACACCTTTTTCGAAACAAAACCTGCGTCCTGACGCCAGTCGTGCATGTACATGCCTAGTAGGTACCTACAGCCGGTTGGAAAAAGAGGGGGTGTGGGGTGGGGTGGGGGGAGTGATCCAAGGGACTGATTCCGCGATGGGAGTGGATGCCGGTCCCTTTTGTTCACCGACTGACTATAGGGAGTGCAGGTACCTGCTAGGTACCTACTATGTAGGTAGTAGTACGTAGTGGTAGTAGTAGTAGTAGTAGTAGTAGTAGTAGTAGTGATAGTGGTAGTGGTAGTGATAGTGGTAGTAGTAGTAGTAGTGGTAGTAGAAGTAGTAGTGGTGGTGGTGGTGGTGGTGGTGGTGGTGGTGGTAGTAGTAGTAGTAGCAGCAGCAGCAGCAGCAGTAGCAGCAGTAGCAGCAGCAGCAGTAGCAACAGCAGTAGTAGACGAGAGTAGAAGTAGCAGTACTAGCAGCCGTAGTAAACGAGAAGTACTCTCACAGACCCTACCTAGTGCCCAGCAATCTTACACACCAGGTCCAGGTCCAGGTCCAGGTACACCATCAACACCATCCCTCCGCCCGTCAGAGCAACAAGCCCCCCCCCATCCCATCCCCCATCCCAAGTAAACTAAACGCCGCGCTGCAGCCCCCCCCCTCCCTCCCTCGATGCAGCCATAACGAAGAAGAGCCAGCCAGTGGATGGAAAGAATTTGTATCTTTTTTTGTGAGAAAAAAAGAAAATTGGAAAATAGGAAAAAATAACAGCAAATAACAAAGTTTTAGAGTAGATAATAAAAGAGGACCTAGAGAGAAAAAAAAAAAAAAAGGAGAGAAGAGAGGTAAAAAAGATTTATAAAAAGAAAAAAAACTTGGAAAAAAAAAAAGAAAAGGAAAGGGAAAAGGAAATAAAACCTTTAAACAAGGAAAGCAAGGTAAAACGTAAACACCACGCAAATAACCAGCCTACTTAATCAACTACTTCGATCAAAGCACATGACGACTTTCCTTCTTCCTTCTTCCTTCTTCCTTCTTCTTTCTTTCCTTCTCAATCTCAGCATCCTCCTTATTCCCCTTGTGATTTGTTATGCTCTCCTCCTCACCCTGGCACATCGCCGTGGCGTGGCCTGCTCATCGCCAGGCTCACCTTCACGCACGGATGTGCCCGCCGAGCCCGCAGCGGCAGAGGCAGAGACAGGTCGTGGTGTCGCGTCCGCACCGTCTTGTCCTGATCCAGCCGTGGCCTCCACGCCTTGCCCGGCATGTGCATGCCGCCGACGAGGAGTGATGGCCGTCTGGGTGACCTCTTCTGCTCCATCCGTTGCTGCTGCTGCTGCTGCTGCTGCTTTAGGTGCAAGCACCGGCGTGTCCATCTCCTGGGACGGCGTCGTCGCAACCTGCGTCACCGCCTCCGAAGTACTCTCGGACCCAAACGTCACGCTGTCGTGGCTGTTGGCGCGCATCATCTCGATCCCGAGCTTGGAGCTTGGGAGGACTGACTTGCCCTGCATCGGCTTGCTGCTGCGGCGTCGGTGCCTTCCCTTGGTACCGCCGGCGGCCTCTCCGTCCTCGTCGTCGGCCGAGTCTGTGCCCTCTGGGCCTTTCTTGTCACCGCCACCGCCACCGCCGCTCTCACTCCTGGGCCGGGTCCGATCCCCGACACGGAGGTGCTCCATCTGGCCGGGAGCGGACTGGTGTGTCACAAGCGTAGGAATCACCTTGGGCGATTCACACGTGGCCGGAAGGATGTCGCCTTTGGCGATGCCGAGACCGCCGTCTTCCCAGTCTCCTGTTGCTCTGCGGCTCACCACGACTGGAATGTCATCTGTGGTGACCGACTCCGAGTCCCCAAACATGCTCGACGTGATGGAATCTTCGCGGCTGGACATCATGGCAGACGAATGGCGCCCGCCAGGGAAAGCGGACAACAGGCTGGACGATGGGCTGTCGTCCGAGCGCGCATTTGTCTTCTTGACGAGACCAATGGGCGCCGGGTACAGCAACGGGCCCGACATGGCCCGGGTAGGGGACGACGGCCGCCACTGGCATAGACCTCGCAGGACCTCGGTCAACTTGGACGAGCTGATGGGTTTCTCGATCAGCGAGTCAAAGTAGTGTGGCGCCTGCAGTTCCTTGAGATAGGCAGTAATGGCCACGATTGGCGTGTGAGAGTTGGCATTCTTCGTCTCCCGAATCATTCGTGCCACATCGGCTCCGCTGATCTGTGGCAGCTTGTACTCGAGGAAGATGACATCAAACTGTATCTCGCTCATCGAGTATCGAACGGCCTCGGAGCCGTTGGCCACAGAGATGGTCCGACATCGCAGCTTCTCCAGGAGCTTTTCCATCACCATCCTCGAGACGGGGTGATCTTCGCAGATCAAGACGTCCAGGGGCCTAAAGCTTGGCCCGTTGTCGAAGGCGATCTGGGAAAGCCGACGTGAGCTCTGCCTACGCCGTTGCACGCGCAGCAGTGCGCTGTGCTTGTCTCCTTCATTGTCGGAGGACGAGGGCGACATGTCAAAGACTTGACTGCGCCGATCTCGATGGTGGTGAAGCACATCCGCGGCCACGGGGCTGGCTTCGTTGGACCCCACCGTCAGCGAGCGTGAACGCGTCGTCGAGCCGCTGCCCTGTCGTGGAGTCGACACCATCTTCTGGGGCGAGAGCGCCAACGCTGCCGCCACCGTTGCCGTTCCACGGCCCTTGACGGGGGATGCGGCGACAGTCGTGGCCGCCTTGGCCAGGCTCGGCGGCGGCGGCGCTTTGTTGGGCACCTCCAGTCCGGTTGGAGGCTGCAGTGCGGCGGCGCCCGACTGCTGCGAAAGACTGGACGAGTTACTCGACGCTTTCCTTCGGCCCTCGGCGCCGACCTGTCCAGCCACAAACGAGACCAGCAAAGGCGACGACGGCTGAGACATGCGGCTGGGGGACGGGTTGGAGTGGCTGTATCCCGAGGGAGACTGAGGGCGATTGCTCGCCTTGGCGTTGGACACAGAACGGTGCAGATGGGTGGCCAGGACCGGACTCCCGTCAAGTGACGGCGCCGGGGACGGCACGTTGGCCGATGCCCCTCCGTGCCCCATGGAAGAAGACTGCTTGTTCTGGGCGGCGAGGGCGTCGGCGCGTAGTTTCTGAATCACATCCTTGTTCGCCTTTTCCAGAACGGGCAGGTTCTTAAAGGTGAAGGAGCCAAAGTCGTCGGCTGCAATGGGTTCGCTCAGCCGTCTCGACTTTAAATCGCGCACATGTGGCGGGATGTGAAGCGGCATCAGCTTGCGGTTCAGCGAGTTGACCTGAGACCGCACTCTGGACAGAGCATCGTGCGGCCGATCCGCATATTCCGTGCCACCGCCAGACGACTGGGGAGACAGCTGGTCCTCCATCTCCTCCGCAAAGGATTGCAGGACAGCTCCTCTGGCATCGAAATATTCCGTGTCCTCGGGGTTCTCTGGATGGGGGACAAACTGAGCCTCATCCTCAAGCAAGGTCTGCCAGTTGATCCCCCTGAACCAAGAATGATTTCGAATCTCCTCTCCGCCCGAGGCATATTTCTCGTCCTTGTTTGAGCCCAGGCGCTCCTTCGCATCCATGCACAGGAGCTTGTTGATGAGGTCTTTGGCTTCGGCCGATACGGGCACACAGTCCGCCTCGTCTGGCCACTGGATCCTGCGCGCCAATATGTTCTCAAAGACCTGCTCAGCCTCGCTTGCGTGGAAGGGCGGGAAGCCGTACAGAAACTCAAACATGATGCATCCAACCGACCACCAATCACTCGTTTCGTCCTGTTTGTCTCCGTTGATGGTTTCCGGCGCCAGGTAGTCTGGAGTGCCGACGAAACGACGATTGGTATCTTCAGGATCAAAGAGTGCCATCGGAGGCGGCATCATGTTGGACCGCGTGAGTGTGCCTCGGATATGCCCGTCCACGCTCGCTCGAGCATTGGGTTGGCTGGCAGCCAAGTCCGGTGAGCCCTGGATGACGACTTCCTCATCCGCATGCATCTTGGCACCAGGAGGTTGAGAGGCCGCGTCGGAATCAACCAAGGAGAAGGACGTCAGCAGGTGAGCCAGGGCCTCGCTACCTCCGCTGTCGCTCCGATGGCTGCTCGACACCCTGGGATTTTCCAGGGGGGCGGGGGCGGACGAGAGACTGAAGTAAGAGGGCTGGCTTATGCTTCCGACATCTGGTGAAATCACTGGTGTTCCGGTAGGGGAGTGCCCAGGGCCATGGAGGTCGAGCGACGCCGATCGAGAAGATGCCATCGACGTAGACCTCGCAAAGGGACCATGCTTGAGCAAATCAGGCGTCGTGTCCGTCGTTTCACTGTTCAGCGCACGCTTCTGTCTGCCCACCAACCCCATTCGCGACAAGCCAAAGTCCGTCAGCTTCAAATGGCCTTTCTGGTCAATGAGCAAATTATCCGGTTTGAGGTCGCGGTGAATGACGTCCCTCTCATGGAGGTGTTCAACCCCAAGGACAACTTCGCCGAGGTACTTCTTGGCCCATTCCTCCGGAAGTCCGCCGAGAACCTTGATCAAAGAGGCACAATCGCCGCCGTTGAGGTATTCCATGACGAGATAGAGATAGTCTTTGCTGGAAAAAGTCCAGTAAAGCTTTGCGACAAACTCGCTCTGGCCCTGCCACATCATGATGGCTCGCTCTGCCTTGACATTGCCGACCTGATTCTTGGCAACCATGTCGGCCTTCTTCAGCACCTTGATGGCGAAGTATTCTCCCGTAGACTTCTTCTTCGAGAGATAGACGCTGCCAAATGCACCCTTACTGATTGGCTTGATGATTTCGAAATCCTTGATGGACGGCTGCGCGGCGCGAGCTTGATGGGGCGCTTGGCTGGCACCCAGACGCGGGGATGGTGGCGCTCTTATGGCAAGCTCTGATGTGGCCGCCGAGGACTGCCTTCTGTGGTGACGCACCGGGTGAGAAACAGGCGAGCTGAATTCACTGGTCGGAAACATGGGCGAGGCCTCGGGCGAAGTCACCCCCTCGGCATGAGGAAGAACCCGAGGCTTGATTCGGAGGGGGGACGACGGCTGGGTTGAGCGAGAGGGGGACTCCTGTCTCCGAGGAGACGACGCCCCCGGTATGATGAGACTCCGCCGATGGTGCTGTCTCGTGCTCGCCGCACGCCGCAGATCGCCAAACTCGGAGATGGGCGACTCTGTCCTCGGTGCATTCCGCGAAGTCACGGAGGAGGAGCGGAAGCTGCCATCCCCCTCGGCAAGCTCGGATTCATAGAGAAGAGACGAGCCCCTCCTGATGTGCCGGGAGTGACCAGCAGGAACGGAACCACTGTCCACGGTTGACCGTGGCGTGGGACACTCCTTTGGACTGCTGGACCGAGTCGATGCCATCAAGGACGTCGGTCGCGAGGGGTTCGAACCATCGGCAATGTCCAT
Source organism: Claviceps citrina (assembly GCA_018360365.1). Lineage (NCBI taxonomy): Eukaryota > Fungi > Ascomycota > Sordariomycetes > Hypocreales > Clavicipitaceae > Claviceps > Claviceps citrina. The sequence continues at coordinate 19,384 of SRQA01000178.1, forward strand.
CTGATGCAAGGCCGCTGCCAACGCCGATGGGCTGGACATGGGTTGCTTGGTAGCATCGTCCCCGGACCGACCGCGACGCAGCTCGTTCATGTCGACGTCTGTCTCACTCTTCTGGAAGCACTCCCGGGCAGCTTCCTCGGTCTCATCTTCGGTGGAATCGCTCAATCGGCCGGCGGCGATCCTGGCTGCCTTTCTCATTGCTTCATCAATGCAGTCTTGCACGAGAACAGCCATCTCGATGCGGATTCGCTCGGCGTACTCGATAATCTTTCGGTGTCGAAAGACGGCGTCAACCTTGGCTCGTGCCACCGCCTCGGTATCGGCACAGAGCAGAGCCAAGCCCTGTTCTTGTTCCAAGGTATTGGAGCTGGGGGACTGCCATTGCAGGACCTGAGATATCCTGGATTCGGACTGCGGGGACTGGGTTCGAAACTCTTCGTCGTCCTGCTGAGATTTCTCTTTCAAAGCTGGAGTGCTGATCTCAATGGCGGTATCACAGAGGTCCATGAGCAACTCCACGATGCGGGCTTGTGGTCTGCGAATGGCGAATGATCGAGCTCGAGAATGGCCGAAGCCACTCGTTCGCTCGCGAGATCGTGCCAAAGACGTACCAGGAGACGAGTGGGCAGAGATCAGGGGCCCAATGGACATGCCCTTGTATTCGGCAATTGGACTGGCCTGCGGTTCCCCAATCGTGGAGCGGCTTGTCCGGGCCTCGAGCGCGTCGAGGACTTTGACAATAGAGTGGCGATGTTCCACCAGGTTCTCTTGTGCCATTTGGACATCCATCTCCGCCCGATGCTCTTGCAGACACAGGTCAGTGTGCTTTTCAAACCACCAAGGAGGGATATATCGTTCGCAGATACGACATAGAACGGAGGCTGGTGGACTACGCGTTTCCGCCTCGTCTCCGCCACTTTCAGCGAGCTGCGTAAGATAGCTGGCTAGAAGCTCAGCCCCAGACCCCAATGAGTCGACAATTACATCCGGAAGATCGATTTGAATTTCCTGCGGCGCAGTCCATGGGCGAACCATCCACATTGTCTGTGCCCTGGTCAATACCCCATTGCTGAGATTCTTCTGAAGTCTTCAAAAAACGGCATATGGCTTACATGGCTTTTCCCCCCGGATGTGCTATCGTAGACCACAATACCTTGAGCTTCGAGATGGGCAGTCTGGGAGTCAGGCTCAAGGTCGGATTGATCGTCTCCTGCTTGTCCACTTTGTCCACTTGCGTCTCGCAATTTTGAACGAGGGCCAAGTCGGACAGAGAATCGAATTCGATAGCTCCTCGAATCATCCTCTTTCATCGAAACCACCATGTCAGTGAACACATTCTTGTTCTCACTGACGACGAGATCTGAAATAGGTTTGCCATGCACGTCGTCGAAAGGGGTGCCGACGACATCCGTCCATGATGGGCTGACCCATTTAACGGTGCCATCGAGGTTCAAGTCAACAATCGCATTTAGTGTTGATTCTGCCGCCTCACGGAGCTCCTCACGCTCGTTACGGATATCCTGGCTCAAAGATCGTTCCATTGCGCCGGCTTGTGGAATCCGCAGAGACGACACGGCCGGCACGGCCAACGGGGCGAGACTTTGTTCCATGAGTAACCTATATTATTCCAAGACTGATGTTGTTCCGTTTCTCCTTTTTTCATATCAATCCTCGGAGCTAACAGAGGACGAATCGGCACTCGTATTTACGCTTGAGATCGGGGGGTGGCGCGGGAGGGGGTTGCGTAGGTCTTGTCGTCTCGAATGGGACGTGAAAGTCTGGCAAAAATGCCAGAACTATGCTGCCGCAAGGTTTGGATACATGACTGGCAGTCGCTACGCTCGTGATTCCTTGCAAATCGTAGACGTGGTTCGACGGGGGCGAATGGCTTCGGAATACGGTGAAGCAGACGGGCAATGGAGCGGTAGGGACGGCTCTGGCTTCTCGAAGGCTGTGACTTGGCAGTCGATTGGCAAATTGGGACGAGCCCGTCCGGGTCTTTGACGATGGGGAAGAAAACACAAGTTGACGGGCGGAACGGGCGCAAAAGAAAGCAAGAGGACCGTGAGGACCGATGCCTCTTGTTCACAATCGTCGTCGTTGGCAGACCTTCCCAGATGCCGTGGTCGCATTTCCCTCCCATGACACATTAAGTTAAGCGGGGGAGGCTTTCTCCCAACCAATCATGACACACCACTTCCACGCCCAGCACGCCACCTCCTGCGATGCGTCAGCTCACGGACCCAAACCTTTGGTTTGGCCGGCACAGTCCCAAGTTCCCAACCATGCCGAATCCTACGAAGTTATCAATGTACAAACGTGTCGCTGGCCAATCAAGTGCCCATGACTCATTATATCCAGGAGACCCTTGGTTACCGGAGGGGTCCCTTGCTGATTCAGTGATCGCTGACTTCCCAGCCTTCCCATCCGGTACCCAGACAAGTACCGAAGTTCCCTGGTAGTCGGTAACGCAGCCAATGTCACCGCTTCTGATGCACGCGAACGAAACAATGCGTGCGGAAACACCACGTGAGGAACTGCTCTTTTTCCGACTTCTACCCAGACTGCAGTCTTGAACGGTCCACGAAAATGCTTGTCCTTTGTCTTTCCCCTGTCAATCGTGCAAGTACAGAGAGCCATGACGGGACGTTTCATCCTCTTCAATACCACCACACGAGTTATCTCCTCTTCAAACTCAACATGGGCCTCCCAAACTGCCGGCTCCCCACAGTGACCGAAACAAGTCAAAGCTAGTTCCTCTTTCTTCCTCAATCATTCACTGGCAACTGCGGAATACTCCGGGGACATGTTTTACTTACATGAAATTCTAGGGACGAGAAACAAGAAAGACGGAGCCAATCAAGATGGGGTGGATAATGGGAGACGAGGACCCCGGAGTCCATGTACAAATACAGCCGCACAGATGCTAGCCAGAACCGCGCGGCCCCCCTCTCCCGGGCGTGCTCCCCTTCCTCTGCGTTATCGATGAGCTCTTGCATCGCACCCTCGATTGTAGCATTTCTTTCCATCTTTAACTTTTTTCCCTTGGAAGCATAGGTTATGATGACGAGGTGGTGATGGCCCAGACTTGTTTCTGGGATTCTAGCCATTCACCCTTCTCCATCCACCTCTTCTCGAGCCACCGTGCCAGATCGTCGTCAGATTCGGGCAACGTCTCGACAGAAAATCGCCTTACATGAACGTGAAACTTGAATTTCGACTTGCTGCTCAATCCAGGGGTGCTCAACGTCTGCCACATCGTGGGTGCCTCGTGGAAAACACCATCGCACTGATACGCAATGGTGAAGTCATACACGGCTTTCACATGTGGAGCCTTTCGAAGATGCTGAACAGTACTGACGAAGCCTTTTGTACGGGGGAAGAGTAGATTTTTCGGCTGCGGCTTGTCAGATTTCTTGCACCAAACCTGCGACTCCGCAAACTTCCTGGGAGTAAACCGGGTTGCTTCGCTGAAGCTGATGAGCCCTGTGGGAAAACAATTAGACCATGTACTGCCACAAGCAGATAAGGAGAGCCCAGCGTGGACTGTGGTCGTGGATGTTCAGCCGAGACGAGAACTGACAGGTAGGGAACTCATCGTTGACAATGCCTGAAAAGACGCGATCCAGCTCCGCCTTGTCCTTGAGCCAATTGCGACTGACAAGCGGCATGCCCATCGCCCATAGCCCCCAACCTAGAAAAGGTACAGCCTTGAGCTGGCTCTTGGCAAAATAGCGGCAGTAGGCCAGCATCCCAGCACGTTGGGCACAGGCCTGGATCATGTAGAAGTCGGACCAGGCGACGTGATTGGCAACCACGACTGCCGATTCACCCTCGGGCAGCGCATCTCCGGAGATTTCAATGACAGCTCCGTTGAACAACTCGAAAATGAGCTGGATCCATGCCCAGACCGACAATGCGATCTGAGATGACGCTTCGTAGACTGCTCTGGGTGCCAACTTTGCCAAGGGCAGAAGAAGCGACAGCAGTACGTCAGCCAGTAACAGATACAAGGCCCATGGCAGTGTGATCAAAAGCCCCCTCAAATGGGCGCCTGCCGAAGTGTGCTGAGCCATTTTTTAGACGCCGACCAAGGACAACGAAGACGGTGCCAACGGGCGGGTGTCGGGGCGGGCGTGGGCGTGGGCGTGACGTGACGTCTTGTTGCGATGGAGTCAAACGTGGCGCTGAAGATGCCGCGATGTCAGCAGCGGCGATGGTTGATCTGTCGCTGACAGGGAGGGTGGTGCTCAAAGCAGTTCGCTAGACCGGTGAGGGTCCGGCCATAGTCCCTTGGCTGACTTGCTGATAAGACATGATGCAACCTGCCCACTCAGAAGAGGCGTCTGGGTGGGCGGCGTCGGAAGGAGACTGTGACTGGGCGTGGTGACTTTGTACTCCATCAGCCGAGATCGATCCAAAAAGAAAGTGTGGGACGGGAGACTCGACGGGAGACTCGACGGGAGACTCGACGGGAGACTCGACGGGAAGAGAAGAAACAACGGCGGGGGACAGTTTCTTTTTCGATCCGAGGCCCGTTCCCCGTTCCCCCCAGGCCCATCATCATCATGTATCTCAACTTGCGTGAGACGAGACAAACGAGTGTCTAGGCCGGCGTCTGTCCCAGTGTCCATGGTACGTCAATTCGATGAATCAAGAAACGGCCAGCGTTGCTTCCTGAATCAAGTTGCGAAACCGAGCCAACAGCGTCGCAGTCGCAGCCCCAAGTCCCTTGTACGTAAAGGGTAAGCCGACGGTCCCCAATCCCCCGCTGCGACTGGCCCGTGTCATGGCTCCAGAATCCAATCCAGATCGATCTCCCACCACACAATAACATGTCCCATCAGCACCGCTTGGTTCACGGTTCACGTAGAGCGACTTTTTGCCATACTCTTATCAACATTGGGGGGTTTTTTTTTTGGCAGATTTTTGGGTTGGAGCCTCGCCGATTCAAACGCAGAGAGCCACGTGTTGCCTGTTCTGTGCGAATCTTGCTAGGACTAGCGTGAGCTTTAATCCAAGCCGGTCCGATCGATCGTCCCCAACTGCCATCGAGTCTACGACCCACGACACTGCGAGGCTCCGAACTCCAAAACTGGTTGGGCCTGATTCTGTTCTTGGCCTAGGCAGTTGGTTCATCACGTCAGGGCTTCAGAGCAACGCGACACGACGCGACGCGATTGGCCAACCGACATTCTTCTGTGGCGGCCCCGAGATTGTCTAGACGGACGTCGCTAACAATGTCCGCCTCTCTGTCTCCTGACCAGTGCGGGAGCAACCGATCCTATCCCTCTCCCGAAGGCACGACAAGCAGCCAAGACCGGAATGGAAGCTCACCTCTCAGTCTTGAGTTCCTCAAATCAATGACGGAGAAGAAGACCACTAGAGGTATGCGTGTGCTTATGAACACTAGTGTCTCTTACAGTGACCTCGTCGGTTGGCTAAACGGATGTTGAAAAGAGGGCAACACTCCCAAGAGACGAGGACCGAAGCCTGACAGCAAACCTGCTCTTACACGTAGGCAAGAACTGAATCGTCAAGCACAGAGGCATGCGATTTCCCCTCACGATCTGACAATGTGGACGCGGGCTGATCATGTGCACACAGAACTCATCGTGAGCGCAAGGAGCTTTACATCAAGGCCTTGGAGGAGGAAGTGCTGAGACTGAAGGAGCTGTTTAGTAATGCGTCACAGAGTAGGGAAAGGCTCTTCGTCGAGAACAGGCACCTGAAGATACTGTTGGCACAACATGGTATCGCATTTCCAACAACAGGCGGCCATGACGATGGACCCAGTCCTGGAGCTGGCACCAGCCCAGGCAATAGTGCTGCTCCGGCTTCTTACGCTTCATTCTCTCCTGAATCACAGTCCGGTGCATTCATTGGTCAAAGTCAATCCACCAACTTTCACTCCATGGCTGGTCACCAGGTGCGCAATGCATCACAGCAGCCCTCGAACAAAGGCGTCGATTTCGAACAGGCTGGCATTGATTTCGTTTTGACGTACGATAAGTCCCCAGCCGCGTGGGCGAGTGTGCGGAAGCGAGTTTGCTAACCATGCTGGTGTCGACCCATTGACTGAATAGACTCGAGAAGCCTTGTATGCAACACCTCCCATTCCTCACCACCAGGTCAGAAGGCGGCCATCCCTGTGGGCACGCGCTGATGGCATCATGTCCGCCCGCGCCCTTTGACAAACTAACACCACATGTTCCTTTTGGACCCGGCCACACGTGCGATCATGGAGATGGGACCAATCCAGGCCAGGGAACGTGGGAAATCAGTAAAGCCGACCTGTCGACGTTGCTCGACCTCAGTAAGAAGCTTGACCTCGATGGCGAGATTACGCCTGTCATGGCATGGGGAATGATTGTCAACCACCCACGGTTTGCCGACTTCCAGGCGGAGGACTTTGCAAAAATCGCAGCAGAGCTGGGACGGAAGGTTAGATGCTATGGGTAAGCCGCGATTGATGCTCTGGAGATGTGGAGCCCCCCCCCCTTTTTTTTCTCTCTTTTTTTTTCTTCGACTAACGAACGCACGATGCAGATTTGGTGCGGTGATGGAGGAGTTTGAGCTTCGAGACGCCTTCGAAAGCGTCTTGCCTTCCCACCCGGGAAGAGCAGTCTCGGCTCATTGAAAGTGTCGAGAGGGCCAGCCTAAAGTCTCCTGTGTATATTTAACAATGGCTTTGCCTCAAAAGTAGTTGTTCTGCCCTTCCAGCGATGGGGTTGAATTTATTTGACGGAATTTCAGGATATTTTTGTCACTCGTTTTGTAGCCGACCAACGAGCACACAGCTGTCATGGTTTTCTAGTCGCGCGTAGAAAACTGAAATAGCATCGGTCGTAACCCGTAATGTTCGACTTCACATCGAATGTCTGGTGTCTCGATATTCACCGCGCATTGGACAGGTGGGATTTGTTGTGGGCGCCAGCTTTGTGCACGCTGTGCAGGCAGAGCTGGTGACGCGGGGGGCGAGTCAAGTTTTCGGCACGGAGCCCCACACCCCACCACAAATTCGTTCCAACTCCAAGAGTCCAAATTCTCTGCCATCGCGAAAACGGCCGAGATAACCGCACGCTTGCTCTCTGCCCAACCACATTTCTCTCGGGGCCTTGCGCTTGGAACAGGACGATTATTTTCAAGCCACAAGGATGACTGACTCTATCGACTACGTCAAGGTCTGCGAAAGCTGCCCCGCTGGGGATGGCTGGGGCCCTTCAGTGACCACGGAAACGACCTTGAACGGGGTTCCCTATGCGCCCTTCTCCAAGGGCGACAAGCTCGGCCGCATGGCCGACTGGACCTCGGAGGGCAAGGACCGCGACCGTGGCCGGAATCAGTATAACCGAAACTACAGAGGTGAGATTCTTTTTTTTTTCCTTTCGGGCATGTCCTTTGGAAGATGTTCGGTTGCAGGGAGGAACCTGTTTGCCCGCTGACTTGACAACGTTGACAATTGCGGTAGATCAACAAGCATACGGTGCCAGCCATGCCCTCACCTTCAACGCGCCACCCGCTGAGGATGAGTCAAGCTTTTCCATCGTCAGCAATACCAGAGACTCGACAAAGTCACGATACGGCAGAGGAGCCGTCTTCACCCGAGGTGGCCGCGGCCAGCGCGGAGGCCGTGGCGATTCCCGCGGTGGACGGGGTCAGTTTCAACGAGCTGGCGCACCTCGGCAAGGAGGCGGCTACGACCGAGGCGGTCGATCCAACGCCGGTCCTCGAGGCGGTCGCCGTTTTGGCTGGAAGGATTATGACAAGCCTACTCGCAACCGCGACGCCAGCGTCAACATCAAGGCCGACTGGACGCTGCTGGAAGAGATTGACTTCAATCGCCTTGCCAAACTGAACCTGGACACCGACGAGGGCGAGGATCTGGACGACTACGGTTTCTTGTACTACTACGATCGTTCGTTTGACAAGCAACCGGTCAAGGGCGCCGAGAAGAAGCTCACTGCCATCGATCGCGCTGCGTACAATGTGACCACCTCATCCGACCCCATCATCCAGGAGCTCGCGGAAAAGGACGAGGCCACCATCTTCGCCACCGACAGCATCTTGTCCATGCTCATGTGCTCTCCCCGCTCCGTCTATCCTTGGGATATCGTCATTGTGCGCCAGGGCAACAAGATCTTCCTTGACAAGCGTGACAACGCCAATCTGGACATGGTGACGGTCAACGAGAACGCGGCGGATGCGCCTCTTGATGCCGCCGACGGCGGCAAGGAGGGCATCAACCAGCCTTCGGCCCTCGCCGAGGAAGCCACCTACATCAACCACAACTTTGCCAACCAGGTCGTGACCGAGAGCGAGACGGCCAAGGTGGAGATGAGCAACGCCAACCCCTTCTACAACTCGTCCGAGGACTCGGACCCCCCCGCCAGCAAGGCCTACAAGTACAGGAGGTTCGACCTGTCGACCAACGACGAGGAGCCCGTGTACCTGATTGTGCGTACCGAGGTGGACGCGGTCCAGAAGGGCACCGCTGGCGGCGAGGACCAGCACGTCACCATTCGCGCCCTCAACGAGTTCGACAGCAAGGCCCAGGGCAGCGGCGGCGCTCTCGACTGGAGGAGCAAGCTGGTGACGCAGCGCGGTGCCGTTGTGGCCACCGAGATGAAGAACAACAGCTGCAAGCTGGCCAGATGGACCGTCCAGAGCATTCTGTCCAAATCCGACATCATGAAGCTTGGGTACGTCTTGCGAGCCCTTGTGGCAAAAGTGGACTGGACAACTACGACATTCTATTCTCATTCAAATCTTCTCCTCAACTCCCCTCCGCCACTCCTTTCAAACCCCCTCCCTTTGAGTCTCTCTATTTCACCATCTTACTGACGCAACCCCCCCCCCTTCCCACACAGCTTCGTGTCCCGTGTCAACCCCCGCTCCAACGACAAGCACGTCATCCTCGGCGTCATTGGCTGGAAGCCGCGCGACTTTGCCAACCAGATGAACCTGTCCCTGTCGAACGGCTGGGGCATCGTCCGAACCATTGCCGACATGTGTCTCAAGCGCGAGGAGGGCAAGTTCGTGCTCGTCAAGGACCCCAACAAGTCCATCCTCCGCCTGTACGAGGTCCCGGTCGGTAGCTTCGAGGACGAGTACGAGCAGGAGGAGGAGGTTGTGGCTGAGGAGCAAGGGGAGGAGGAGTGATGATGATGAGCAAAGTGTGCTTCCTGCACATCGCTTCTCTGTTTTCGGGGCTCTTCTTTTCTTTTCCTTTTCCTTTTCCCTTTCCCTTTAGTTTTTTTTTTTTTGGTAAGCAAGTGCAGGTGAAGTGGTACGAGCCTGTGGTTGCTGGCACAGAAGGAGAAACGTTTTCTGATGATGTTTTTTCTTTAAAAAAAAAAAAAATATGACCATTGTTTTGTGTGGTCTTGTTGCATTCGTATGTGTTGCGTCGGTTGCGCACTACGCCTCCTGGCTGATGTAGATGACGATGGCCATCCTTGCTGCTCCTCTACTTTACTACTGCTCTCCCCCCTCTCTCGCTTCATAGTTCTACCCACGCTCGGTAAAGCAGTCTCCGCATCTCCCTCGCAGTCCGCAACGCCGTCTCATGCGCCGCCGCCGCCGCCGCCGCGATGAAAACACCCAGCCCCGCATGCAGGCCGGGCGTGCGCCGTACCTCCTCCCCGCGCAGACGACGCGACGACGCCGGGCGTCCTCCTCGTGTCGCGGAAGACGGCGCCGGAGAGGGGCATCCGGGCGAGTATGTTGGCCGCGTCTTGCTCGTCGGCGGGGCGGGACGGCTGGGCATGCGTGCTGGGCGGGGGCTCTTGGTGTCGTCGGATGGACTGGGACTGCTCTGCGGGCCATGAGGCGGGCGTTTGGGTCGCCTTTTGGCAGTGCCGGCGCTGTGGTCGACGTGGTTGTGTGGTGTGGAGGGGGAGGGGGAGGGGGAGGGCGAGACGTGAAGATGGTGGTTCTTGTGCTGATTCGGGGTCGTCTTCATCTTGATCTTGTTGTTCTTGATCTTGATCTTGATCTTGATCTTGATCTTGATCTTGATCTTGATCTTGATCTTGTTCTTGTTCTTGTTCTTGTTCTTGTTGTTGCTGCTGCTTCTGTTGTCCCCCAGACGCCGCCGGTGCATCTCCAACAACATGTCGTGCCCGCTTCGTACTCTTCCTCATCTTCCTCATCTTCCTCCCCTCCTCCTCCTCCTCCTCCATCACCACCACCGTCTTCACCCTCGCCCCGCCACCAACAACAACCCCCCTGCTCCTGCCCCTGCCCCTGCCCCGTCTGCCGGCCCCCACCGCCGTCCTGTCCCAGCAAACGGCGTCATGGACCAGCCTGTGGTTCCGGTTCCCGCGCAGGGCGCCGGACCGGCTGCAGGGCCCGCAGACGGACAGCCCGCACCGGAGGCACTTTTGCACCACGCCGCGGCTCTGCCTGCCGCAGAAGTCGCAGAGGGCGGTGCCGATGCAGATGGCCTCCCATCCCTCGTGGGGCCGGCCGCGGAGGCGCTCCTCTCGGCGGCCGCGGAGGCTTGTCGTTGCCGTTGTTGTTGTTGCTGCGGCGGCGGTGGCGCTGCTGCTGCGGCTGCTGCTTGGCCATGGAGGATGAGCTGGGCGGTCGGGGACGGGGACGCTGTGAGGGGGGACTTTTGAGTGTGTCCTCATGGCTGGGGGGAAGGGGTTTGTCAAAGAGGGGGAAAGGATGGAAGAGCGAGATGTGTTTTTTGTTTGGGTACTTGAAGAATGGAAGTAGAAGGAGAAAGGAAAGAAAGGATGCTTCTGCTGGGCTGGATGGATGTTGAGGTTGGACCTGCTTGGACACCACTTTTTATTCTTTCTTTCTTTCTTTCTATACTCTTTCCAGGGAGCAAAGCAGACAAGACATGTTGCTTTAATAGCCCAGTTCTCCCCAGTACATTTCTTCATTTTATCCTTCCTGTTCAGCACCTGATATTCACCATGATCACAAGCATGATTATGACCTGACGAGAGAAGAAGAACCAAAAAGGGCGTGTGAAATGCTGGAACAACGCTTCTTCATTGCTGCGGCCGTCAAGCTATATATGAAGAGAGGAAGAAAAGTCAACACAGGGCCGGCAGATCTGCTGGGGCAAGCCAGCCGCCCTGACCACAGTCTGGACGAATCGTTTAGTGAATCACACCGGGTATGCGATGACGGGGCGGACTTCACATTGTGAATAGGGCGTCGACCAAGAGGCAGATTCGTGGATGCGTGCGAATGTGATGGAAGTGGAAGTGGATGTGGATGTGGATGTGGATGTGGATGGCAGGATTCGGGCCCTCCCCGCATCTATTTTCGCTCCAGAAAGAGCACCGGCTACATGTAGCACCGGCACAGAGAAGAAGGCACCCACCAGATAAGATGGTTGATGCCTGGTTCAGTGCCCTCTCTCACGGGCCAGGGCAATCAATCCAACATCTCGTCGCACGTTGTCGTTGTCCATGAAAGAGGCGGAGAGTTTGCAGTTGCGGAAACTCGCCGTGATGTGGGCCATGTGGCGAAAGCACAGCCCTAGCCCCAGCCACCCCCCAGCCACCCCCCGGCCCCGGAAAGCTCGGCATCTTGGGAACGAGACCCAGACCTGAGGTGGCTTGTGCCGCCGCGTGGCTGATGAGATTTGGTCGGCGGTCGGCGGTCGGCGGTCGGCGGTCGGCGGTCGGCGGTCGGGGCCGGGATGATGGGTATCCCCCTTGTCCGCATCCGCATTGGTTCGCTGCAGAGAGGAGTTGTCCATGTCCAGTGTCCACTGTCTAGGCCCTGGCACATCCCACTCGCCGCCACAGCCACAGTCTAGGTCTCCAACAAGTCACAACTGTCAACAGCCCCCCCCCCTAATACCTACAGCCGGCTACCCCACGTCCAGGTACCTTTGCTTTCTTCCTCTGCTCGCCATCTCGCTTCTCTCCTCATAATACCAGCTTCCCCCTCCTCCGCGTCCATCGACCATCGCCCATCGCCCATCGTCCATCGTCCATCGCCAGCGACACACATACATCACAAGCGCTCGTACAATGTCTAGCCAGGAGTACTACCAGGGCCAGCAGGGCGGCTACCCCCAGCAGCCCCAGCAAGTAAGCCAGAGAAGAGGGGGAGGGAGAGCGCGACAGACTCGCCAAAAAAAAAAAAAAAAAAAAAAAAAAAACACGCCGCTTCTCGTGGACGCCCGCCATGGAGCTCTGAGCTAACGATCCCCTCTTCTTCCTTTCTAGAGCTACGGCCCTCCCCAGGGACAGTATGGTCCCCCCCAGGGCCAGTATTACGGTCCTCCCCAGGGCCAGCAGCCCATGCAGTACCAGCAGGCTCCTCCTCCCCAGGACACCCGTGGCAAGAAGGGCGGCAGCAACAACTGCTTGATTGCCTGTCTTGCCGCCATTTGCTGCTGCTGTGCCGTGGAAGAAGGCTGCGAGTGCTGGTACGTTTTTTTTTTATTCTTCTTCCCCCTTTTTTTCTTTTGTGTGTTTTCTTTTTGGAATCTCTCTCCCATATTCCATTCCCACCCTGTTCCCCAGCATGCCGGAGCACTCGCATCCAGATCTGTGTGCACATTTCATAAAGGAGGCGTGTGGACGAGACGGCTTGTCTCGGTCGCTCTCCAAAGAACCAAGCAAGCATGACGCCAAGCCTGATCTGTCCTGTCCTGCCGCCCCCCCCTCTTTTTCTGCCTGCATCATGGAACTGCGCCCCGTTGGCTAACGTAACCGCGAAACAGCATCGACTGCTGCGAATGCCTGCTGTGAGCGCGCGCGCGCAAAAGGCACCCGAGATACCTGCGCCTTTCCCCCCCCACCCCGACCGATGCGTTTTGTCATTGCAAAGTACGAGTCCGGGGCCCACCCATGATACCCCCTCCCTCGATCAGAAACCTCTTGCTTTCTTCCGAAACGCTCGACCAAGCTGGCCGACCCCAAAAAAAAAAAAAAAAAAAAAAAAC
>SRQA01000179.1:0-32189 GCA_018360365.1 Claviceps citrina
CCCCCCCCCCCCCCACCCCCCCAACATCCAACGCAAAACAAAACAAAGAGCAAGAACAAAAGAAACAGAACCAAAAAGACAACCCACTCATCACTGATATCAACCCCCTCAACTACCAAAAAAAAAAAAAAAAAAAAAAAAAAGTCACTAACGACTTCACCAGACCTGCCCCAAGTAAAAACCACGACATCCCATCCATCCATCCATCCATTTTCAAAACCAAAGAAAACGACTTGACCATGCCCGACTCAGTCGCACAGGGTTTGTCTTTCAAGACGAGAACTGGATGGAGCACGGCACGGCACGGCATGGCATGGCACCGCAACCGCAATGGTGGGACCTGGTTTCTTACGGTGAGAGGTGCAGAGGTGCAGCACGCTTTTAGGCTCTTTTTCTTTTTCTTTTCTCTCTCTCTGTGGTGTGCGGGAACTGGTCAGACGCTCCTGCCGCTCACCGCTCCGCTCATGCGGACTTGGTGGTTTGCAGGGCTCAAGACTCAAGACCGGGGTGCACGGAAGAGAGCAAGCCATCGTCATATCCTCATTAGTGGCAGAATGAATCAAACACGCTCTTGACCGGCCGAGCCGTGAGACACATCCAAATCTGGAAACTACAGATTTTCTTCTAATAATGGCAACGCAGCGACAAGACCAGCAGTGGCAGCAACAGCAGCGAAGACAACAAATAACGACAACAAACGCGAAAACTAACAGCAAAAATGTATCGTGTAGCAGTCGTCGGCGCGCCACGAATCCGGCACCGCTCAATGTGCGACCAATCCACAACCGGCTCCCTCCGTCTCCTCTCTCAATCCGTCGTCTCCAGACCGCCCAGCACGATATCAAACATGTCCCAAGAGCAGGCCTGCTTTCCCCCATTACGTGACGAATACATAGAACAAGTAGGCACCCTCTCACCCTCTCCTCTGCTCGTCAGAAAAGAAGTCCACAGTCGACCCCGCTCCACATACCTCTCTAGCACGTATAATGTGTATATATGCTGCGCAGAGCCCCCATCCTCTTCAAGCAGCTAGTCAACAACGGGAGAGGGAGTGCAAGTTTTGCGCAACACTGTCCCTCAGCGCTCCAACAAACCCCCCTCCCATTCACAGGGGAACCGCTCGTAGAAAACCTCGAGAAGCCATACACAAGTACAAGTCGAAAACATCCAGGGTGCGAGCAGGAACCTGTCGGTCAAAGAAGAACAAAACGAATTGTGGGCGAGATATAAAACTCCAATTTCCGAAAAACCTGCGCAGACATGGGGAGTCCGCGTCTCTGCAGGCTGTTTCCAAGCCTTGTCATCCGAACAGCCGTGCCAAAAGTTTAAGAAAGTCGGTTTGAAAAGATGGTTGCTTTATCGAGGCCATCATGCCGAAAGAAGAATAAGAATCAAGTTGTTTGTATGGGGTATGGACGGGGTCGAGTGCACGCTGTGGCTACTTTAAAGAACAAGACACTTCTTGTGGCTGCTCTTGCGGCTGCTGCGAGACAGCAGAGCAGCGCGAGTGGCGTGCTCGAAAACCTCGCGCACACCCTCGTTGGTCTTGGCTGAGCATTCGAGGTACTTGTAGGCACCAATCTTCTTGCGCGTCTCCTCACCCTGTCACCAAGAATAGCAAAAGGTTAGCCGGCTGAACACGAGCGTCAAGAACGATGCTACTCTGTCAAATAGCTGGTAGGAGTTGAAAGACATTGTAGAACGTCCAAGTCGGGATGGGGCATCAAGATGGGATCATATTTACAGCTTCAGGAGAAACAGGCTTCTGGTTGGTCTTTTGCAACTCGGCATTGGTCTTCTGGTCGTAACGCAGATCCTTCTTGCAGCCAACCAGAATGATAGGCAGACCCTGGCAGAAGTGAAGGACCTCGGAAATCCACTACATGTTCCAGAATAATCAGTGACGTTTCTCTCATCTTCCAAATTTGAGTCATACCTTCTCCTGGACATTGTCCAAAGAATCGGGCGAATCAATGGCAAAGCAGATCAGGATAACGTGGGAGTCAGGGTAGGACAGAGGACGCAGTCTGTCGTAATCCTCCTGACCTGCCGTATCCCACAAGGCCAACTCAACGTGCTTGCCATCAACCTCCACATCGGCGACGTAGTTTTCGAAAACAGTAGGGACGTAGACCTGGAAAATTTGAGCGTCAGCATGATACTCTGACAATATTCTCGTCGAGACGAGTTGGTTCCAGCGACCAGACACAAAATATTTGCCGATTCATGGTGCATTGTACGGCAAATATCAATCCGTTTAGTGGGTAGGCGTGGCGGCCGAGCATGGAACATTCCGGACGGTTTTTTTTTTTTTTTTTTGGCCAGACTTAGAAACGTCGATCGTAGGGGTGATGTTCGCAGGACGAAGAGGCGGCAATGCCTGCTCTCACAGGAGCGACACTGATGAGGGCGCTGGGTGTTTGTTTTCTTACCTCGGGGAAAGTACCCTTGGAGAAGACACTGTTTAAAAAATTGTCAGCACGGGAGCTGTTTTGATAAAAAAAACCCTCCTGGCATGCAAAGGACGATGACCATGGCAGCGAAATGTCTCGAATGTCTCGACAATGATTCAGCTACGCCAAGGCGGCGAGACGACATTTGAGAGGTTGTTGCGCATTTGCGTGTGCGCCTCTGCAAATCATGCCGTTGGGGCGTAGGCAAAAAGCAGCGGGCTGGAGATTAAGGGAGCTACAACAACAACAACTCACATCAACAAGCAGGTTTTACCGCAGGCACCGTCGCCGACGATGACGAGCTTTCGGCGGATCTCAGCCATGGCGTGTGTGTGTGCGTGCGGCGGGCGTGCGTGCGTGCGTGTGCGTGTGTGTTGGATGGGAAAATGATGATGATGGGAAGCGAAAAAGACGAAGCTGCTGGGATAGACGCAGGCAAAGGGGAGGCGGTTTGGATGGAGTGAGTGGAGGAGGAGTTATGGGGCGGACTGTTGGAGGTGAGAAAGAGGAGAGAAGAGCAGGAAGGACGTTAGGCGCACGTCAGAAGGGGGCAGAGAATCCAAAGATGTGACAGGTGGTCCAAGGTGGTCTAGCGGCGCGGCGGCGGCTGGTCGTCTCGACCGTCAACAGTCAACAGCAAGGCCAACAGTGAACACGGCAGCACTGCACAGGGTTGTCGGTATGTACTGCACCCACTGTAGGTACCTACAGTTGTAGTTGGTTGTGCTGATGAACGGGTGCTGGTCTGGGTCACGACGCACTGGGTGCCTGCGGGTTGCTGGGGTTGCTGGGGTTGGTTGCCGTGGCTGCTGGGCTGCTGGGCTGCTGGGCTGCTGGGCTGCGCTGGCCCAGCGGACGGACGGACGGGGGGCGGTGGCCACTGGCCACGCAGGCAGACGCAGCTACGGCTGGGCCAGGCAAGCGAGGTGCCGGGATCACCTTGCACTGGCTCTGAAGCTGGAGCCTGGAGTCTGGAGTCTGTCCCCCGTTCGTGCCGCGCTGTCCAGCCTCCCATCAACAGCAAGTTGCAAGTGCCGCGACGGCAACCCAGGAGAAGTCGCCGCGCTCGGATTCCAGGTGGACCGGGGGCAATTGCAGGCGTTGACGGGCCTGTTGGCCAAAGCATCCTAGAGTCGAATGCCATCGCCAGCAGCTCTCACGGGCCGCTGCTTGCTGCTGCTGCCTCTGTCCCACCAGCCCAGCCTGCGTAGACCGAAAAAACATGAACCACCCTACCCTGGAGTGGACCACGAGATGCCCGTCTCGCTCGGCCTCTCGCTCGGCCTCTCGCTCGGCCCGGCAACTTCCGTGACGAGGCGAGAATTTCCCACCTGCGCGGCGACGACAACACCTTCAATCAACGTCTCCTGCAAAGGCACGAACGGGCGGAGCAAGCCCATGGTGATTGTGCCCCCAGCATTTCCGATCCCGATTCTGCCCTCGCTCGACCGACCGACGGCACAAAACCGAGCATGCAGAAGCTCGCCAAGCGCGCGGCCCAGGCACAGCGCCAGGCAACCCGCCGGGTGCGACAGCGGACGGAGCGGCTGAACATCGACAACAAGATGCAGAACTCTCGCTCGCTCAACGAGGCCGTGGCCGAGGTCAGACGCAACATAAAGGAAGCTCGAAAGGCGAGGAAAGAGGACTGGGAGCTCGGCCCCCTTGCGCCAAAGCGAGACCTGGGATTCAACAGCTACGGAGCGTTCGAGGCGTCCGTGCGACAGGACTGGACGAACCAAGGGCTGCACCAATTTAAACGGCAGGTTATCGAACAGAGATGTGCGTGGGCCGGCGGCGCCCGGCAGCTGAACCTTGCCCCCGGGGACAGAGTCGTCATCATGGACGGCCCCGACAAGGGCAAGATTGATCGTATCAAGGACGTCCAGGCAGAGAGCGGGACTGTCACGTTGGAGACACATCACAGAGTACGTCGTATCTGGCAACCACTTCCTCTTCTTCTTCTCCTTCTCCCTCTCCCTCTTCAGCACGCGGTCCTTCGGCTTCGATAGCTAATTCTCGGGACAAATGCAGGCCCTGTTGGCCGAAATGCTGGGCAATCCAGTACGATCGCAAGCGATGCCATTGTCAATCGGCTCGATCCGTCTGGTGTACCCGATTCCGGACTCCGAAACGGGCATCATCAAGGACGTCATCATCAACCAGCTCAAGGCCGTACCGCCCAACATGCAGTCGCCCAACATGTCTCTGGACCGTTGGCAATACGGCAAGAAATGGGACCGACTCGTCCCCGGGCTCAACACCGTCATCCCCTGGCCCGAGGTCGAGGTGCCCGAGTTCGAGACGACCGAGGCAGACACGACGCGCCAGCAGGTCGAAGAGCGAACCTTTTACTACAACCTGCTGGCGCCGCCCATGCCGGATCAGGTCATCGACGAACTGCGCAACAAATACTCGAGGTTCAGGACCCGCCACGAGCCATGGTACGTCGAGCAGAAGGAGGGTGAAGAGGCCGTCAAGAAGAGCCGCGCGGCGGCCGTCAAGTCCATGCAGACGCCCCTGCGGGAATACCACGAGAGCCAGAGGGAGCTGCGGGATACGCAGGGCGAGCCCGCCCTCTCAGAGGACATGCTGGAAAAGATTGGCCAGCTGATGGCGAAGAAGATGGAGACGGCCCTGCACCACGCGGGGGTCTCTGAGGTGACGACGCACAGCACACAGTGAAAGTGGGAAGCAGAAAGAACGAAGGAGGATTTAAAGCCGCATCCCCATATAGGATGCTGGAAGAGAGGACAGAGTGACTGCATGGGCAGGGGGCATGTATAACCTGTATGTATCGAGGGTGGGCGACGCCCAGCGCCTCCCAATCAATGTACTTGTAGACGGAAGAAGAAGACGATTTGTAAACCCACGAGGCGCAGGCCGTGGAGATGCTTCCGGCAAAACATGTTTGACATATTCTGCGTGCGTATTTCCCACGTCTTCTTCCCATCCAGTTCGTTCAGTGGGCATACATGATACATGCCGTGCATGCAGCGTGCGAGATGAAGCGAGAGCTCCCCGTCCCGCCGCGGGGCTCGTCGAATCGTCGTCCGTCGTCGCCACCCCCACCCCCGCCTCGCCTCGCCTCGCCTTCCGTGCGGAGCTCCAACCATCAACAAACAACTGCCTCACTTTTTTCATCACGTAGAATCAAAGCAAACACACTCTCTGACTCCCCCTTTTCTTCACAAGCTCTACTGGTTTTCTTTCTCTTTCGTCTTCGATTTTTTTTACCCGCCCCCGAAAAAAAAAGGAACAACCAAGTTAAAGAAAAAGCCCCCCGCCGCAGCAAATGTCCTCCCATCCGCACGCGCACGCGCACGCGCACGCGCACGCGCACGCGCACTCGCACTCGCACTCGCACTCGCACGACGGCACGGCCTCGTCGCAACACGAACACGGCCACTCGCACGAGATTCTGGACGGACCGGGGAGCTACATCGGGCGGGAGATGCCCATCGTCGAGGGGCGGGACTGGGCCGATCGGGCCTTCACAGTCGGTATTGGCGGGTGAGCAAGCAAGCTGCGAAGAAAGAAAAAACAAAAGAGAGAGAGAGAAAGATGCATACAAGCAACATCGTCCAACCCCTCCCATCCATTCTAGCCCCGTCGGATCCGGCAAAACCGCCCTCATGCTCGCCCTCTGCCTCGCCCTCCGCCCACGGCACTCCCTCGCGGCCGTGACAAACGACATCTTCACGCGCGAGGACGCCGAGTTCCTCACCCGGCACGCGGCCCTCCCGCCGGAGCGCATCCGGGCCATCGAGACGGGCGGGTGCCCCCACGCGGCCGTCCGGGAGGACATCTCGGCCAACCTCGCCGCGCTCGAGGACCTGCACGCCCGCTTCTCGCCCGACCTGCTGCTCATCGAGTCGGGCGGCGACAACCTGGCGGCCAACTACTCGCGCGAGCTGGCCGACTTCATCGTCTACGTCATCGACGTCAGCGGCGGGGACAAGGTCCCGCGCAAGGGCGGGCCGGGCATCACCCAGAGCGACCTGCTGGTCGTGAACAAGACGGACCTGGCCGGGGCCGTGGGCGCCGACCTGGCCGTCATGGAGGCCGACGCCAGGAAGATGCGGGAGGGGGGGCCGACCGTCTTTGCCCAGGTCAAGAAGGGGGTCGGCGTCGAGCACATTGTCAACCTGATCTTGAGTGCCTGGAGGGCCAGTGGTGCCGAGGAGGAGCGCGTGAGCCGGGGGGGTCCGAAACCGACGCCCGGGTGGGAGGCGCTGGGGAAGGAGTAGGTTGTTTCAAGGAAGCATTTGCGTTTCCATCAGATGGGCCGTCGGGCGGTATTCTTTTCATGTGACCTGGCGAGACGCCAACAGGTGATATGATATTTCTTTCTTTTTCTTGAAAAACAAAAAAAAAAAATCATGTATCCCATCTCTGCATGCATTGGAAAAACTTTTTTCTTCTCCCAAGCAAAATAAAACAAGATTCATTCGTCATTCCATCATCACATCTCCGGCCGGGCCACCCCCCGAGCCGAGGTCCAAGAGCGGGCCCTGCACCGGCGTCGCATGCCGAGGCCACATGCGCTTGTACAAGCTCACGCCCACGGCATCCTGGGGATTGATCCTTCCGTCAAAGGTGGCCTTGAAGTAGCCGTGCGTCCCGAGCGGCTCCTTGACGAATCCGGTCCTGCCTCTTCTCGTCCACAGCGGCAGCGCCTTGAACCACTCCACGTCCTCACGGCTGAAAAACATGTATCGCACCGTGACAATCTTCTTGTGGATGTGGTAGGGATGCCCCGTGAGAATGATCCTCTTGGCCACGACTCGGGACGTTGATGGCGGCAAGGCCGTTCCTGTGCCGACCAGGCTGAGCCCGACATCCCCCTGCCCAGGAACAACAGGCGCAGTGCGTTTGAAGAACATGACGGGGACGGCGCCCCATGTCACAGGACCCATGAAGGACGCAATCGCGCTTTGGCCCGGATGCAGAAAACGACAGAACTTGTGCACATTGTTGGGCGTGGAGCCTGGATGTGAGAAGATGGGCTTGATGACCATGCGCCGGGGTCCACACTGCACGATGAGCTCCTCCTTGGATTTGATCGATTTGCCGTAATCGTTGCTCAGGTTGAACAGGTAGTTGACCGATGTCTTCTTGTTCTCGTGCCGGAGGAGAGAGAATAGGGTCACTGGGGAGGAGGGCTTGTATGGTGCAGCCAGGGAGGTATCGGCAAGGCCACGGATGTGGACCTGGACACGCGTTCCAGGCGCTACGCCTCCGACAAGTGCTTCCCGGACGGCCCGTGAGCGGGACGAGTTGTAGTCGGGGATTTGGAGCAGACGCCTCCATTCTTCGGGCTCGTGGGCGCGGTCTTCGTCTTCCTGCCAGGGACTGGTTCGGAGGCTCTTGAGGCCTCTGTAGCGGGCCAGTCGTTCGCGAGCAAGGGCGTTGGGGTGGAGCTCGATCTCGTCGGGGAATTCCTTGTCGTCGTCTGCCTCGTCGCGCTTGCGGGCGCGGAACTGGGCGAGTTGCTGGGCGTCCTCATTCTCGTCGGGAATGTCCATCATCTCAGATTGAGGATATTCGGACGGGCCTCCACCAGCCTCGGTAGGCTCCGGTTGCGCATGACCTTCAATGCCGTCTTCAGCACCGATTTCCTCATCTGCGGCCCCGTCGTCCGCTCCATCCATCTCCATGTCTTCCATGTCGGATCCAGAGTCGGAGACGTCATCAAGGTACCATGCTGATTGATAATTGGAGGTACCCTTGGGAAGTTTCCTCTTGATCTTCTTCTCCTCCTCGTCCGCATCTGAAAAGTAGTGGTGCTCGTCAAGTAGCACTCCCTTTTTAGGTGCGGGCTCGGCGACTGTGCCGGCGTCGGCTTCCTCATCGGCGTCCATGACTACATCTTCCGGGGCAAGCTCGTTCAAATCGTCCTGATCCTGCGACGGCTCATCCAGTGTCTTTCCAGCATCTCCATCAACAGGCATATCGTCTCCTTTCTTTGTCTGCTTGGTCAAAGGAGCTGCCACGATTTTCGCAATCTGATATGCGCCCCAATCCCCGATTTGAACCAACCGATCGGCTTTCAGACCTCTGCCTCGAACAACACCTGTGATGATGGTGGGCTCGGATTCGCTCGTCGCAAATTTGATGTCCTCGGCCAGCATCCAGCTTCTGTCGTCCCTCCAGCGCACCCCCTTTGGTGTTGTGTTGCAGAGGGTCCGCATGAGATTGGAGCACTCTTGCCTGCTGTCCAGACTGTACACTTTCTCTTGTTCCGGATGGAAGTGCGTGATGAACGATTTCAGAGATGCAACGGTAGACGTTCGCTGCTTGGCCGGTTCTACCTTGTCCAAGCCTTGGACCAGAGTGAAGAGGGTAGACATGCCCTGGCTCTCGATACTTCTTAATAGCAACTCTCCCAGCGCGTCCACTTCCTCGTGCGCGGACAGGATAATGACGACAAAGTCGGCAACTCGGGCGGCGTCAAGACATGCATTCAGGTCTCTCTGCAGAGGTATGTATTGTAGCTTCTGCTTAAACCGGTCGACAGAGACTCGGAAGTTGCTGTCTAGAACCTCGGCATCAATATCGAGACTCTCGTTCAATTGCTGAATGGCAACCTTTGCGTCGCCATCTGCGCAAAGTGGCACGACAGCCACAATACGCGGGGCACCATCCTTTCCTTGGAAGATTGAGGCTTCCTTCAGGTGTTCCTTGTGCTTCATCAGACGGGTCTGCTTGGCCTGATTCCGTCTGTCGAATTTGGACATGACTTGCTGGTGTGGCGTCTTTCTCTGGCCTCGTTCGTTCGGGACTCGTCCTATTCACACCCCGCGTCAGTGATGAATCAGGTTGACATATAACAATCAGGTATTGCGCGAACCGACCTTTGGCACGGTCTCTTAATTCGTGCTTTGACGCTGCCTTGGACTTGAAGGGCTTGTGCGACACCTTCGTGGTAGGGCGATGCGAATGATTCGCAACAGCGGCAGGCATTTTGCCGTTGCCCCCAGCTTTGAATCGAAATGGTAGGGCCTCCAGTTTTTCTGTTGAGAGTGTGGCGGCAATAAGGCAGGTACTGTTTTTGGGAATTGGAAGCAGTAGTATTCGGCAGGAACAACTTGCCTGACAATTGGTGACAACGCCTCCTGGAGGCAAAGGCGGTGATGGCGGGGTTGTGGTTCATCAGGAATTTTTTGTGTGGTAAGGGTATCGATAAAGTGCTAGTGGGTCCCGGAACGCTGGATCACCAGCCAATAGCCATGGGACGATGGCTAATGGCTAGATCAAGGCATGGATGGAAACTTGGATTTTTTTTTTGTACTGACAGACGGGCAATATTGTACAAGTGCTTTGCCCTCCTGACTCGAGCCGCTCAATCTGTCCCTACGTTTCTCTTGTCGGAGGAGCTAAGAGAAGACGCATCGCACTCATGATGGAGGTCGACACTATTGACAAAACCATCACCAAGGCGCACGACAATGGCGCCGTCGCCGTGGAAAAGACCCGAATGCGACTCATGCCGAAGCATGAGCGAGAAAAACTTCGCCGGCTGCGAGACGCCAACAAGGCGTACGGCCGAGGCAAAGCAATCAACACCAAACAGATCAAGGACAAGAAACTACGGAGGAACCTGAAACAGCTGGAAACCAAGTACCAAGACGCGGCAATCAAGGCCAAGGACGCCGAGATCCTGCTGGAAAACACGGGCGGCTTTCTCGAAGCCGAGGGGGAGCTGGAAAAGACGTACAAGGTCCGACAGGATGCCATTGTGTCCGAGGTCAGTGTCGCGACGGCCAACAAGCGCTTCGATCTGAAACTCGACGCCTTGGGCCCCTATATCTGCGACTTCACGAGGAACGGCCGCGAGCTGCTGCTCGCCGGGCGGAAAGGCCATGTTGCGACGATGGATTGGCGCGAGGGCAAGCTCGGATGCGAGATTCAGCTGCGCGAGACGATTCGGGATATCAAGTGGCTGCACAACAACCAGTACTTTGCCGTGGCGCAAAAGAAATACGTGTACATCTATGATAGGAATGGCGTGGAATTACACTGCTTGAGGAAGCACAACGAGGTGACGCACATGGAGTTTCTACCCTATCATTTCCTGCTGGCGACGATTGTAAGTACACATTCCCACGAGAATTTCTTTCTTCTTCGTCTTCATGGAACTAACCACGCCTTCGGCGCGAATAAAAAAAAAAAAATAGGGAGCTGGCGGCGTTCTCAAATACCAAGACACATCGACAGGCCAGCTCGTCGCCGAGATGCCCTCCAAGCTCGGACAGCCCATGTCCATGGGACAGAATCCCTACAATGCCATTCTTCACGTGGGGCACCAAAACGGCACCGTCACACTCTGGTCCCCGAGTTCACAAGAGCCCCTGGTCAAACTTCTCGCGCACCGTGGCCCCGTCCGGTCACTCGCCATGGACCGCGAAGGACGATACATGGTATCGACGGGACAGGACCTCAAGATGGCGGTATGGGACATCCGCATGTTCAGAGAAGTGAACAACTACTACACACGACAGCCGGCGTCATCCGTGGCCATCTCAGACACGGGCCTGACAGCCGTCGGATGGGGAACCCAAACAACCATCTGGAAAGACCTGTTCAACAAGAACAAGGCCGTGCAGGAGAAGGTCAAGACCCCCTACATGACATGGGGCGCCGAGGGCAAGCGCATCGAGCGGGTCCGGTGGTGTCCCTTTGAGGATGTCCTCGGCGTAAGCCACGACCAGGGCTTCTCCTCGCTCATCATCCCCGGCGCCGGCGAAGCCAACTTTGACGCCCTGGAGCTCAACCCCTTCGAGACGGCCAAGCAGCGACAAGAGACCGAGGTCCGTGGCCTGCTGAACAAGCTCGCGCCGGACATGATTGCCCTGGATCCCAACTTCATCGGAAACCTGGACTTGCGATCGGCCGCGCAGAAGAAGGCCGAGAAGGACCTGGACGCGCCCGCCGTCGACATTGCCGAGGAGATCCGGAACCGCGCCCGTGGCAAGAATGGCGCCCTGAAGAAGTACCTCCGGAAGCAGAGGAAGAAGAACATTATCGACGAGAAGCGCATGCGGGTGGACGAGCTGTGGACCGAGCAGCAGAAGCTCAAGGACAAGAAGCGCAACGAGGTGGAAGCTGATCTGGGACCTGCCTTGTCCAGATTTGCCGCCAGATAGGGCTCCTACGCTTATCCGTGGGCAGTTGGGGGAATTTGCAAATCTTGGAAACGTGTGGCAAGCTGAATTTCATACAATACCCGTTGTGACTCCAGGAGAAGGACAAAAAAAAATTGGGTGGGCGGAATCCAGGTAAATGATGTATGCATGTACTCTCTGGCGTATAGAGCTTCTTTCTTCTTTCTCTCTCTTGGGAAGGTCCATCAGACCCATTCGACTCATGTATACTCGCAATCGTCTTAGTAACACGATACCAAAAATCCTCGGCGCCGCTGTTGCTCTTGTCCCAGCGCATTGGATGATACTTCCTTTCCCCAAACCGTCTGCCGCTCATTCACTCCCCTGGGATACTTGCGTGCCCCTCATTCGTAGATCATGCATGATCATCTGGCGCATCCCCCTCTCCTCCCATCGTGCAACTACATTATAAAAAAACACATATGACGGGCAGCTCATCTTAGCACCCAACGCGAGCAAGAAACGACGAGGAAGAACAAAAAAAAAAAAACACTACAACAGCTTCAAATGCCCCGTCACCTGATCCACCAAGCTCTTCGGGCCAGGCCCAACCCCCAAGACGGTCAAACTCCCCGGATCAATCTGCGTCCTGCCCGCATCCTGAATCACCTCGGCCGTGAGGCCCACGTCGAGCGCCTTCCAGCGCAACTCGGTCATCTCCTTCTCGCTCTTGACCTGGACGGCAATCTTGGCCTGGCCGCGCCGCTCCCACCGCTTGAGCAGCCTCGCCTGCGGGGTGTCGGGGTTGGAGCGCGCGAGGGCCTTGTAGCATGCGAGGGTGGCGTGGGAGCACTGGGCGGCGATTTTGCCTGCGAAGAAGGGGGACATTAGCATCGCTGCGGGAAGTTTGGTGTGCAATGAGAGGCAGAGAGAGAGATTTTCGTTGAAAGTGATGATGACGGTGATTTTTTGGATTCGATACGATGGGGGTGCAGCAGCAGCAGCATGGCATACCCTTCGTCATGCCCAGATCCGTCCTGACCACCAGAACAAGCTTGCATTCCTCGTCTGCCTCACGGGCGGCGTCCTGCGCGGGAAGGGGAAGCGACGTCTTCTCCATGAGGCCGCCGACGCGGACTCTCGCCCTCAGACCCTGCCTGTCGTCCGCGTCGGCGCCATTGCTCCAGTTGGGCGCGTGGTCGAGAAGAGTGTCGTCCTCGTCCACGTCGCTCTCCTCGCTCTCGACCGGGTCGCTGAAGTTGCGGCGCCGCTCCTCGGCCAGCGCAGGCGAGATGAGGTACCCCCTCGAGGTGTACAGGCCGAAGAGCCATCCTGTGATGAAGCTTGCGAGCGCCGTGGTCAGGACGATGCCCGTCTGGGTGCCTTGGTCGACGGCCATGGCGGGTGGTGTGCGTCGTGGGCCCGGGGAGGGGGGGTAGGAAGACGAGCCGCTGCTTTTTTTTGCGCAGCAGTGTTCTAAATGTCTGCGAGGGTGTGTGACGATGGTTGTATTTTCAGAGGAGGAGAGGGGAGAAGCGGGTGTGAGTCATGTAAGCGGCTTGGGGATGTTGTCGTTGGGCAGGAGAGCGGAAGAGTTTCTGATGATAGAGACGGCATGGCATGGAAATGGCCGACTGGGGCCCCACGCAAGGTAAACGAGCACCTTCACCTCCCATGGGCCATCACCCTCACACTCACTTGCTGCGCGGGCGCCACCCCCCCCCCCCCTCCTCTCCAACACAAGTCACCACACACACAATTAGAAAAAAATCCGTCTCAGCGAGGGAAAAAAAAAAAAAAAAAAAAAACGCCCACACAATGAGCGTCGATGGCCCCAATGCCCTCGTAATCGGCCTATCCGGCTGCTCGTCCAGCGGCAAAACCACACTCGCGCGCCTCCTCCGCGACATTTTCCCCAACACATTCATCCTCCACCAGGATGACTTTTACAAACCCGAGCAAGAGTGCGTGGTTGTTTGAAATCGAAATCATGTGTATATACATGTTTATATCCTTTCATCACATGAGCGAGATGCAAGATAATAATAATAATAACAAAAAAAAAAATAGGCTGCCGTTAAAACATGGCCTCCTGGATTGGGACTGCGCCGGCGCAATAGACGTCCCTGCCATGGCGGATGCGCTGTCGTATACAAGGCAGCATGCAGCATTCCCGGTACTTGACAGCCCTTTTCCCCCTACTTTCTCTTCTTCTCTTCTTCTTCTCTTCTTCTTATACAGACAGGAATCAGACACAAATGCACAAAACACAACCACGACTGACCACCCCCCTTCCACCCCCCCAACCCCCCCCATACATCACAGCCAACGCTCACCTCCAAGGAAGACCAAAACTCCCTCGGAGACTGCCCCGTCCCAGACGAGGTCGTCGCCGCCCTCCGCACCAAGGTCCACCAAGCCCTCCCCCCGACGCACCCCCTGAAGAACAAGTCCCTGCGGCTGTGCCTCCTGGACGGCTTCCTGCTGTACGGCCCGTCCATCATGGCCGCCATACGGCCCCATCTCGACCTCAAGCTCTTCGTGCGGACGTCGTACGCCCGTGCCAAGGCGCGGCGGGAGGCGCGCGACGGGTACGTCACCGTCGAGGGGTTCTGGACCGATCCGCCGGGCTATGTGGACCGGATCGTCTGGCCGAACTACGTGGAGGAGCATGCGTGGATGTTTGAGGAGGGGGACGTGGAGGGGCCGTTTGATGAGGATGCCCTGGCGAGGGAGGGGGTCGAGGTGCTGAGGGGGGCGGCGGTGGATTGTGATATGGAGCAGGTGTTGGGGTGGATGGTGGATGTGGTGGTTGAGGAACTCAAGAGGCACGAGTAGATGGCATTGCATGGCAAGAAACTATGGCACCAGACGATTGAAAAGGCGTTGGCCTCGTTGGATTCGAGTCTATGTGGTGGTGGTGATATATTGCTGTGCTCTGTGGTATCGTGTCAGAACGAAATCTCCTCCGCGCCATGTCCATCAGTCCTCCAGACACTGATCCATTGTGGATGCGACGCCCTCTCCTTGCAGCTGCATGCGGCCCTGCTTTTCCCTGTCCATGGCGCGCACGGCTTCGTACGCAGCTTTGGTCTTGACCTCTTCCTTGGTCAGGCCATCAAAGACCTCGGCAACAACGTCCGACCCAACCGACACACGACATGTGTACCGCTGCTCGCCACCCTCGGGCCCATGCAGGCCAATGCTGTACGTGACAGTCTGCGTCACGGCGTACATGCCAATGAGCTCCTTGGGGTGCCGCGCCTCAACGCCGTCGCGGACCAGACGATCGAGGTACGACAGCAAACCGAGCCTTTCCAGAAAGGCCTCGCACTCTTCCACCGACCCCGAGTCTACCCAGATGGCTCCGAGCACCGACTCGACTATGTCCGAGTAGAACTTCTTGGCCTGCAGCCGCGCAAGAAGAGCCCACGGATAATGGTCGCCCCCGGCCAGGGCTGCCAGGACATCTGTGCGGAGCGCCTCGAATCTCTTCCGGACCGCCGCTTGTTCCACCCCGATCGGCTCGGAGGAGTGCCTCATGAAGTTCCACAATGCCAGTGGCGTCGCTTCCTTCTCAATCACTTGGAGATCAGCCGTGACAACGGTTTCGGTCCGCGGCTTGCGGTAGTTGAGGCACAAAAAGGCTAAGAAGTCGCCATTGACCATGGCTGTCTTGAGGATGTGCATCCGGAAATGGTCCAACGGCGGTGTGACCGCGTACAGCCTTCGAACAATGATGTAATCCAGAACCGCATCCCCCAGGAACTCCAACTGCTGGTAGGATCGTGTTTCGTGGCTGAAATAGCATGAAGGGTGTGTCATGGCCTCCAAGAGCAGCGACCTCTTGGTGAACCGGTAGCCTACTAGCTCTTCGAGTTGCTGCAGCTCTGGCGAGAGCACCACTTGATCCCGAGCCCTTGCGTAGAAAACGTTGCGATTTTCTGCCACGTCTCGCCAGGGAACCTCGTTGACGAACAAGGATATACATGCCTGTGCCTTTGCAATCCCCCCATCGACATACGACGCTCCGATGAGAGCCTCCATCACATCAGCCAGGGTCTTGGTGGACATCTTGCGAGGCGGCTCGGCAGCAGCCAAGCCTGGGTCGTAATTTGCCAAGTACATTGGCCGCCATTTCTGGCCGGTAAAAGACTTTGTCAGAATGAACCTCGCAAGCCTCGTCTCGATGGCCGCCCGAGAGAGCCTCGAGTTGCTTACTATCCGGTCTTTGCAGAACGTCAGAAAGCTTTCTGGCCAGTCGGGGTGCATGGCTAAAACTTGAATGGTAGAAAGATATTTCAGTACAGAGTCTCCCACAAACTCGAGTCGTTCATAGTTGACCGGCTCGGCGGCGCCTCCAGAGCTGATTGCTTCTCGGACAAGACCTAATTCGGTTATGCTGAGCCGTCTCAGAAGTGTGTCGGAAAGCTCTTTGGTGATCAGCATGACCTCGATCTCATGTATGACAGAGGGTATGAGCATCCCGAGCCTGGCATACTTTAGTGGTAGAGCGTCCACTTGTACGTAAGGAAGGGGGAGCACTCTGGGGTATGGCTTTGTGGTCGTCGGAGATGGCACGTCGCAGAAAGTAAGAGGGTGAAGAAAGTCGGCTCTTCTCGTCCACTTCTTGACGATCAGGTAAGGTATATCCTTGGGCGCGGTTTCATATTCGGCCGGCACATCTTGAACCTGTTCGGCCGGAGGTTTATGAGGCACCAGGCCCAAATATTGATAGGGCGCGTATGTCGCGTCTCTGATCAAATAGTTGCCGCCGGTCATCGTTTCATCGCTCGCGTCAAATGCCCTATAGCTAGGATCTTTCAGGGTAGAATCTATGTCTCTGGCGTATATCTTGATCACGTGGCGGCTTTCCTCGACAGTCCAGCGATATGCGAAATGGGAGCTCAAGAGGCTCGACGTATGATCTGGTAAGCTGGAAGCTTCAGCAGCTGAAAGACATTGTTGAGAATCACATTGAAGCCTGCAACTATCTCCAATGCCGATATATGCCTCAATAGGCCGCCACTGGTCAAGTTTGCACGGCAGGATGATGTCAAACTTCGTCTCGCCAGAGTGCTCTATGTCGTGGCAAGTCAGCGAATACGACCAAACCTGATCAGCTTGCTTCCAAGCCTTGGCTATAGCAAACCATGGATTGAGGAGCGGTTCGACCTCAACCTCCGCGGCCCTCTTTTCTGCTTCCGGAACTGGCTCATCTTTGAACGGCAGAAGATGTTCGTTGATCAATCCGGCGTCGTATAGGGCTCGATAAGCCTGAAACGCGGCTTCCTTTGTTGCATTCTTCTGTGACAGCCAGCGGAGCTGACCTTCTACAACTCTGAGCCCGGCGGGGACAGAGGGCGGAAGTAGTACTGAGGCGCTCAATGTCGGTGGTGTGGTTTCAAAGTGTCCGTGAATGATGTACTCAGGCCGGTTGTCGACAAACTCTCTCGTGGAGCCCGTGCTGCAAAAACGTTCCAAATGAGATTTGGCGTTGTCAAAGTCAAGTCTTGCTCCGGTTGACTGGACCTCGAAGTATCGCGGACATGTTGCCTCGGATTCTTCGAGCTTCCGAAGCTGATGGATTTCTCTTTCGGTGTCCCGGTACACAGCCTTCATGTCTTTCTCCAAGGCTTCCCACTTTCCAATAACAGATGAGGAACGCTCGCTGAGCAGGAGCAGGGTAGAATCTTTCATTCTGGCCCTGCCGCGGCGCTGCACAAATGCCTTGGGTGTGCTAGGGTGATCGAAGCAGATGACCGTATTGCAAGCCGGCACGTCGATGCCCTCCTCCAACACGGAGGTAGCAATCAAAATGTTGGTTTTACCGGTCCTGAAGTCCTGAAGCGCAGTTTGGCCCGATTCACCGATGGGCTCATACAACACATTTCTTCGGCCTTGCTGAGTGGAGGAACCGACAATCGATCCAATGCGGTGCTTTTCCGCGATCCTGGGGCACGCGCGGAGTAAATCACAAAGAAGGCTGACTGTAGCCCGTTCTTTGGCAAATATTATGCAAACTACCGGACCATCCATGATAGCGAGCTCTTTTATAAGCGCACTCGCCTTTTCCGAAACATCATCTTCATTCCGGGGCATTGGAGGGGGTTGCTGAGGAGAGACTCGACGCAGAAACTCTGCCAGGTACTTTTTCTCGCTATCGAGCCAGTTGTCAAAGATGTTGCCTTCGTCCTCGTTTACGCGTTCGAGAAAGGAAGAGGCTGCCTTCCAGATGTAGAGATCAGCCGCCCACGGTCCCAGTTGCTCCGCAATCTCGACCGAACGATTTCGAAGACCCCGGATTTGGTTCTGCACAAAAGTGTCGTATTTCTCAATAGCCTTGGCCAACGCGCGACCATTTCGTTCCGTGGGGTCCTTCTGAAGCTGCAGAATACATGGATCTTGGGTTATGTCGAGACTTTGAAACTCGTGCTGTAATCGTCGCATCAAAGTCGTGGAAACGGCTTCACCGGGTGCATTATAAAGAACGCGACGAATACGTGGTCTTTTTACGCATTGGAGGAGTTCCTTACGATGCAGCGTTGGTGTAATGCATTTTCCGTCGAGTGTAGCCTCAAGAATGTTGATGTTCTCAATGTCCTCTGTCATGCTGGGTGTTGCAGTAATACCGAGGATGGAGGGAACAGGGAGTCCACTTTCCTTGCGTCGGTGGTAGAAATCCGTCATGATCTTGCTACCGGGATGCTTTCCAGAGCAATTGTGCGCTGTGATAAAGTGAGTGATTGACTCCTCGTCTCATTGCACAAAGAGGGTGTTCAAACCTTCATCAAAGACGATGAGGGAAATACGGTCCATCTTGACGAAGCTATGGCATAAGGCGTCGAGGAGGACTTGGTATGTAGAGACTACTATACGCACGTCGCGCAATATGGTTTTCCATATAGCAGGCGACCAAGTGTCTACATTTTCTTGACCAGTGAGCAGCTTCATGGGCACCGCGGCGACCTGAAGTCTGATCACATCGAACTGTTGACTGCACAAAGCAACGGTTGGTGCAAGAAACCATACAATCTAGGCTCGTTTTTCGTCAGTGACATTTCTAGACATAAGCATATTCTTTCTCGTCAAAAACATACTTGATCGGGACCGCATCTTTCCAGCTCTGCTTTAATGCGTAGCACGGCACTGCATGGAATATGAGACCATGGTCATACGAGAGGTCGATGCGTATAAGTGATGAAAGACGGGCCACTTCTCGACTTACACATGTGTTTTACCGCTTCCCGTATCCATCTAGGATGCGTTAGCACAGCGCTCCCAGGGAAAAGAGACAGAAATAATGCCCATGTATGGCCGAGAACTTACAACAACGATCGTATTCTGCTTCAAGCTCTGATCGAGCATCTCTAGCTGATAAGCTCGAGCAGATATTGGCACGGTAGAGGCATCGTCGCCCATCCCATCCTCACCAACCATGCCTGAGTGTGAACCATTGGGAGACCGTTCAGGGACAGAAGCCCGAAAGGCAGCATCGGAGAGAACTTCCATGGTATTATTAGGAGTCACTGTAGCAGTTCCGCCATCGCCCTGGGAACTCACGCCTCTGTTGGAACCAAGGGCTCCATCATCCAAGTCGCCATCACGATCAGGGGAACGGCCAACGGAAGAGGTAGCGAAAGTCATGGAGGAAGAATATTGAGGCCACCTCATGTGACACGCTGAGGCTAACACCAAAGGCTCACAAACCTCATAAACCGTTTGTTCTCGCCTACCGAAAAGTCTCAGAGGAAGCGCTGTCCGTGTAAAGCTCCCCCTTGATGCGGCCACACTGTACAAGTTAGCACGGTGAAAAGTGATACGTGTTTGCCAACGCCTAGGGGGAGCAGTCTACCGGTGAATGCCCCAAATCTTTCGGTTCCTCCCAGCCATATGAAGAAGCAAAGACGTGGAAGGGAAGTGCGATTGGCATAACGTGACCCATCAACGAAGCTCAACGGCATGTCTTGACAAAAAAAAATATATAAAAAATCTTTTTAAAAAAGGGAAAAAGGCAATTCCGATGGGCGAGCAAACGAGCGTAGAGTCGCCGAGAGGACGGAACGTTGTGCCGCCAGCCACAAGCGCAATAAGCTATAAGGATAGATCCAAAGTGGCTTTGAGGCACATCATGCTGATTGACAGTGGTTGTGTTGTGAACTTGTGTTTGACCGTCAGTCAGCCGCGCTGCGCGCACGCAAGTGGTGCGAAGGTGGGGCAAAACGCGAGCTTCCGCTCCTCAACTCGTCATCCAACGTCGTCAATGCACCCAGTGACTCGCCGTGTTTGCCGTAATGCAGCGTTTGTAAGTTATATGTGCCAGTGGCCCTGTGTCCATGTGTCCTCTCGTTTGTTCTCACGTTCGAGACATCCATCCGCGCTTTTCCATGGCTCTTTACGCCACCGGGTTCAACGCCTGGAATCAGTTAAGATTTGGGCAAGAGTCACGTGGCAGCGAACCAGAAGACATCTTCACCTTCTCCAATGTCCTGACAGACGATGCTCTTGAAAGGCCACGTGCGGGCTTACATTACACACTAGGTATGAACGACAACGGCAAAACCCCCCTTGCCGTTGAATGACTTTGTCCCAAAACATCGATTTGTTCGACGACAACGTGCCTTCTCAAAAGCTCCCTGTATATCTAGGCCCTGGCATCAATCTTGAGCTCACACCTTGGGTATAAAATCAATCACAGTCCGGGGAAAGTCAGGCCACCATGTCGCGGGTACGGGTTTCGCAACGAGAAATGGGACGAACCTCGACCACATAGACACGACATTTGTGGCGGGCAATGGCCTCACCGTGACTGTCCCCAAAACCGGAAACTCAGCCGAAAGCCAGGAGCATGACACCGAAGCGCCTTCCCAGGCTCGCCTTGTCAAGTATGCATCATATCAGGACTATGAAACCGGCCACAGGCCGATTGCGCTTCCATGTAAGACGCCAGTCCAGGAAGTGGCTGCCTACGCGGCCGGTTTCGCAGTCCTCTTCCAGGACGGCACCGTCGCAACGACCGGGGACGCTCGTTATCAAGAATGCCTCGCTCGAGACATCACACGGGAATCGTAAGCTCTCCTAGAAACTTGGAGCAAAACTATATAAAAGCAAGGCTGCTAAGGTTGCGCGATATCAGTGCAGCGGATGAATTGGAGTTGGTGCCTGATCTAACGAGTCTTGGCGATCCAGTCAAGCATATTTCTGCGAGTGGCTACGTTCTCGCAGCCCTCACAGAAAGCGGCAGTGTCTATATTTGGGGCCGCAAATCTCGTAAGGCGCATGGTCACGGGGCCCATGTTTTTGAGACGTTGTGCGCGATGCCCAACTATTGCGAAGTTGGTGACGGCTTGGATGTGCAGGATCTTGCTGTTGGAGAGTCTCACGCAATAGCCTTGACAACCGACGGCGGCGTTTATGTGATTGGCACGAACCGCAATGGTCAGCTCGGCGTAGGGCAAGGAAGAGACTATATCGCCCGTGAGTGGATTTGCGTCAAACCTAATCTACCTACAAGTCATCATGTTGTGGGTGTGGCTGCAGGACCTAGATCTTCGTTCATTGTCACGGCTCGCCAATAGGACGCACAAAGTGCGAAACCCCCCCCTCCCCGACGTAAGCTACCGGTAATGCCGCCAAAGAGCGCGATCAACATCGGGGCGTCAATGGCTTTTTGAGAACTTCTATTTGTACAGTACTCTTTTCTCGCCGAAAGCTTGCATCATCACATCATAGACTCGTCAAATAGTCCTCAATCTCCTGTGGTGTGAGCTTCCTGAACCGAGGGCCAGTTGCTCCCTCAACACCCTCAAGTCCAAGGAGATGTTCGGCGGGTGGTCCGACAATGCCTGTTGAAAAAGTTCGTCAGCTTTCGGCAGTTGTGGAGCACAGGCTGGCCCGTATTTGAACCTACCAATTTCGATTGAGTCGCCATTCATCTCCCCTTCAATGTTATCCTTCAAGGTCAACAAAGCAATGTGGATGGCATCCTCCAGTTCAAGTTCCTCAGAGTATCTCTTCTCCAAGAAAGTCTTCGCCTTGGTCGCACTCTTGCCGATGGCGGTAGCTTTCCAAGGGAAGTAACTGCCAGTGGGGTCGACTTGGTACAGCATAGGACCTCCTTTGTGAATACCACCCGTCTTCGTACGAGGCTTCT
Source organism: Claviceps citrina (assembly GCA_018360365.1). NCBI lineage: Eukaryota > Fungi > Ascomycota > Sordariomycetes > Hypocreales > Clavicipitaceae > Claviceps > Claviceps citrina. Next base: position 21,714 of record SRQA01000179.1, read on the forward strand.
TCTCCCCGCCTTCCGCAGCAGCAACCTCCTCATCGGGTTCAATGCCATCATCCCAGCCAGCAATCAGCATGCTCACGCCGTAGGGCCGGACACCGGCAGACTGGGTCGCCTCCTGCATCACCCTTGCGACGTCCTGGACCAATATCCTGGTGGGAGGGTATTCGTTATAGATTCTCTTGTAGCCAGTATGAGAGACCTTGCGTGCTCGATCGACTAGAACTCGGTAATCCGGACCCATGCCAGAATACACAGCCCCGATATTAGGCGTGATGTTGCTGATCTTGGACACGGTGCTTTGATCAGCGAGGGGGGAGGATGACTTCTTTTCCGTGGCAAGAACGATGCCATTGGTAGCTGTTCTTCGTTAATACCCACCCAAGGTTTCCAACAACGATGAGTGCTTCAACTTGCGTGCACATACCTTTGATGCCAAGAGCAGTAATTCCCTGGTTGACTGCATTCAAGGCATATTCTGTATGACACGTAGATTAGCCTCTTGCCGAGATTCAGGTGTCTAACAAAGCCCAGAGCAGCGCAATAAAAGAACGCCGACTGAAAGTTCGAGGGCTTTCGCACCAATCTGCACCAGCTTTCCGCTGCACCGGAGTCATCAGTCAAGCTCCAGCAAGTTCAGAGTGACATCAGCATGCTTGCTTACCTGGGAGAGAAAGTCGTGAGGGAGAAGGAATATCGATCCGCCATAGCGGGAGCAGTCACTGACGATAGCTGGAATACAACTTGTGAGTTCGGACTAAGAGGGTGACGGATCGAGGACAACGGATAAGATGGTTGAGCTTGACGTTTCCCATCAACTGCCTGGTTTGACCTTCGGCCAGGCACGGCGGAGCTGCGCGTCGAGCGGGTCCAGGCGAGTAGCTCTCGAAAACGGCCGGCATGAGGTTCCACCGAGTTCCGAGAACCCACAAGCGCCACTGTACTTTCCTGGCTCTTTTGCCAGAGCTGTGCGTCTTGCTTTTCGCCTCTCATTTGCCTACTCCGCCACCACCTCGCTCGTCCCTGGCAACAATGAGGTGGCCTTTACTCCTCACCGGAGGGTGAACTTCTCTGACTCTGACAGCCTTCCACGCGCATACCCTACTTTTATCAGGTACAATATATATCTTGTATCTATGGCCCAATTCGAGCGTCGGCGCATGCCATACGCTGCGTCAGGATCTTCTAACGAACGTTTCGAATCCTTCACGCGTCCCCAGCCAACACCAGCATCCGAATATGAATCCCGCTCACATACAACCGAGGGAGAGACGCCGCCGAACAATCAATCTCAGTCCCGCAGGCGTCAATACAGACCGAGGACATGTCGTATCTGCTTGGAGACAGAATATCCTAAATTCCGCTCTGACGTATCAAGCACGCTGGGTATCTCAACAGCATCATCTCGGCCAGTGTACGAATCCGACGACCCGGAACTCGGCCGCCTATTATCACCCTGCAAATGCAAAGGCTCGGCGAAATACGTTCATGAAGGCTGCCTGGACGCCTGGCGTTTGACAACCCCCACGGCGACGAGAAACTTCTGGCAGTGTCCAACATGTAAATTCAATTATCGACTGGCCAGACTGCACTGGGCTACGAAGCTGAGCAGCAAATGGGCACAAATTGCGTTGACGGTGGTCGTCTTCATCGCCAGTATTTTCATACTTGGCTTCATTGCGGATCCAGTCACCGACCTATGGTTCGATCCTGTAGGATCAATAGCTGATACCGTGTCGAGCGTCATTTCGGATCCCGACGCTGTGCGGCTCCCTCCGTACCAAGAACCAACTACATGGTCCGAACATTTCGCCAAGGGTTTCTTCTCGCTAGGTCTGATTGGAGCTCTCAAATCCTTCCTTGCTATGGGTCCGTGGCACTGGATCAATTTTCGAGCAGGTGGCATATTGAGTTTTGGCAGAAGGGGCGGAACAGGGAGGCGCAGGATGGAGAATTTCAATCTTCTGTTTGTGGCAATCGGGGTCTTTACTTTCATGATGGCGCTGTGGCGATTTGTCAAAGCCATGAGCGCGCGGCTTCTAACGAAAGTCAGCAACAAAGTCATGGATGTTCGCGATGATGACGATGATGACGATGATGGCGACGATCAGGAACCAATGAGCGATGCCTCCAGGCGTGGTGAAGCTAATGAGCAGAATAGGAAAGATAGGTAGTGGCAGCCTACGAAGCCGAATGCCAACATCAACACAGTTATTACCCTTCCTGCTGCGCGGTTTTTTATTCTTGTTCACCCCAAAGACTTGTCATGATTGATATATCGTGTTCAAGCTTGCACACTCTTAAGTTGTCTTGAAACTTGCTCTTCCATGTCAAGCCAACTAGTCTGTGTGCATACATTTAGCCTCTACCTTGTCACCTCTGAGTCTGAACCGTCTTGGTTTTCATCACTCGCTGGTACGGGTATGATACTGTCAGTGATATTGAACATCTGGCCTTGATACTGTTTTAGTGTCGCTGCCTTTTTCGAAGCACCTGCTGGGTACTGCATGTACGAAGCTCGTTCGTGAGTGGGTTGCTCTCTGATAGACTGATATATATATTTATGATATGTTTTGATACTCGGGTCCGTGTGCTGTGCGTGTGTCATGCAGCTAGATTTCGTCCGCTTGTTGACTGTGAGAATTGAGCAACCAACTTGTTTGCCGGCTGGTGCTTCCTTCTGCGATGATCCGCTTCTCGTAGCCAGACAAGTACCCATAAGAATATCGCCAATTCACAGGACCTGCAAACAGAAATAAGAATACAAATAAAACAGACTTTGTCGAAAACAAGGGGTCACGGTTCATAACAATTCCATTGACACCGTTGGCGGCACCCGTCATGTGTGGAATTCCTAGAACCAGATTCGGCAAGGTCACATCGAGTCCTTGGTGGGCCGACCGCAGCAGATCAGATGCCGGTTTGTTGGATTAATTGATGTGATGGACGCGTTGCCTCTTGTTGGAGAAACTGTGCCAGCAAGACTCTTGTCACACCCGTTTCCTCTCCTTCCTCACGACTTCACATTTTTTTCTATCTTTTTTTTTTGGAGGGGCAGTCACTCCCTTTGGCGCAAAGCACAGTCGCCCCGTGCAACACCAAACCGTCCTGCAGCTTGTCTCGCCGTCCCGTCGTCGTCGCCGTCGTCGTCGCGCGTTCGCCCGTTGAAACGCCCTTGCTGACGTCCCACCCTCGCATCCCGGACGGGAGACATCGACGACGACACACCCGCGCTCGGACGGCTGGCAGCAAAAATAAAAAAAAAAATCGGCGTCAGAAGAGGGCGTAGGAGATCGATCCCACAGATACGTTGGACGACGGCGTGACGGGTCGCGCAAATCTAGGTCGACATCGTCTCCAGAGCGCCAGCATCTGCCGAGCACCGTCACGACAAGACATCGCTGATCAGATCGTGCCCGGCTGGTTGGAACCACTGCATTCAGGGCCGCCCCGTCTGAAGTTTCCAAGGCGGCGCCGTTGGCCACGATGCATTTCGCATACCCCCCTCGCAAGAGCTCGAACCCGCCGCCGATTCGGGCGAGGTTGTCAAATATCCCGATGCTACGAAGGAGTCGATTGAAAAGCATCGCCGTCGGGGCACTGCTCTTGATTGGCATCCTCTACTTCATCTTTGGCGGCAGACGACCAGATCCGTACCACGAGCATGTGCCCTCGGGGAATCCCTCGGTTGTTCTCGTCACCGTCGTGGACCCGGTCGAAGCGAACGAGGCCTACTTGGCCACGATACGAGAGAATCGCGAGAAGTACGCGGCGAGACACGGTGAGTGCTTGACAAGCCTCTTGCCTGGCTAGGCCGAAAGAGCTTCTTTATCGACACACGAGCGCAGTAAATTCATGAAGAATAAACTTTCTTTCTTTCTTTTTTTTTTCTAGAATGAGAGGCTGATGGTATGCAATACAGGCTATCAAACCATGATCATCAACGCACAAGATTACGACACGGAGGGCGCACCGATCTCGTGGGCCAAGATCTTCGCCATGCGCCATGCGCTGTCGAGGTACCCCGACTGCAAGTTCATCTGGTACCTCGATCAGGACGCCTACATTATGGATCCCTCCAAGAGCCTCGACGACCAGGTGACCGACGCCAGAAAGCTCGAGAGTCTGATGATCAAGGACTACCCTGTTGTCCCGCCAGACAGCATCATCAAGACGTTCTCGCATCTTCGGGGCGAGAACATTGACTTTATCGTGAGCCAGGACAAGGAGGGCTTGGTACACAAGAGTGTGGTGATTCGCAACGGAGGGTGGGCCAAGTTTTTCATCGAGACTTGGTTCGATCCCATGTATAGGAGTTACAATTTTCAAAAAGCTGAGAGACACGCGCTGGTACGTTTTCAGGTTTCTTCCTTTGTTTTTTTTTTTTTTTTCCTCGGGGAGTTCAATCCCTTTTGTGGGGTTTCTTTTCCTTAGGTTTTAGCTGTATCGCTTTGGCCATTTCATCGGAGTCAAAGCTCAGGTCTGAATGTCATATCATCACAGGAACACATCGTGCAATGGCACCCCACGATTTTGTCGAAACTCGCCCTGGTACCCCAACGGACACTGGCCTCGTACTCACAGTCCTCCCTCGGGGATCAATACCAAGAAGGAGACTTTGTGGTCATGTTCGCGGAGTGTGCGCAGAGGGGCGACCAGAGCTGCCAGACCGAGTCGTCGCATTACTTGGGGAGAATGAAGGCGGCGTTTGACAAGTCATGAAATACCCGATTGGAAAGAAAAACCCGAGGAGGACCCTTAACTCGCATCGCTGAGGTCACGAGATAGAGAGAAGAAAACAAAGAAAACAGGCGAGATCACAGGGGAAGGTCACGGAAGGGAGACGAAAAGCGCGGTGCGTTTGTGCTGACGGGGCGTTTATATCGGGCTCTTGGCAGTGGTTCTTTTTTCCATAGATGCGAAAAGAAATTCAGAAGGGAAGAATGAGATTCTTTTCGGGGCTCTTTTACGACATGAGTTGAATAAAGCTGAACATTGGAGATGAGTGAACACAGTTGAGGAATGGCGAGACTTGGGACAGGAGGTATTAGCAGGCACATTTGGAAGTTGGAAGAAGATGTGACTTCTTCTCCTTGTCCTTGTCCTTCTACTTTTTTATCCTTATCCTTCTACTTCTTTACGTCTTCATTCATTTGTTGTTTCATCCTGGCGCTCGCCTCAAGATGGGTTTGGGGCGGAACATGTTGGAGGCACGACGGCATATCATCAAGGACCATGGAGAAATACAGGATGATAGTTCGTCACTCGATCTGTGCTGCCAACCATCCCCACCCCAAAAACGGACAGACTCCGGAACGCTTGGATCCGCAGTGACATGGCGCGCAAAGACCGTTGGAAGGGGCGGAAGGTCTAGCGCGTCCGGGCTTCGGCCTTGTGATTGATGCAATCGATTTCTTGCGACAACGCGACGCGCAGTCCCAGATGGCTCGTGGTGCGCCACAGTGTCGATTGCATCCTGTCTGTGTCACGCACTTTTGCTCGTGCAGTGTCTGAGGCATCCATCCGCCTACCACCGAGTAGGCATAGCCGAAAAAAAAAAAAAAAAAAAAAAAAAAAAACCCAGTCATCCGACTCATCCCCCCCTTTTTTTCCCTCCCCCTTTTCCATGCACATATGACGAATGACGCACAGTTGTCAGTGGGTGACTTGGACCCCCCACTTTGCCCGCCTCGCAAGCCCCGAGCACCGAAGGGCTAGTTCCTAGACAAAGCTGTTGTTCGCTGGGCTAAGCGGCCGTGAGTTCGGTGTTGGAGGCAAGGAACCTCCGACGGGGAGCGAAATCCAAGGCGAAATCCAAGGGGCAGGTTGTGAAGTTGCGGAGCGAACTTGCGCCCAACCCCCGTCGGTTGATTTCCCCGTTCGGAGCTGCCCCAAGCGCTCCGGCGCGGCAGGCGCGACCTGGTCCCGAGGTGCGTCCGCTCTTGCTGGCAGGCAGCGTCCAAGCGGCGAGGCCAGGGCGGCGAGGCCAGGGCGGCGAGGCCAGGCTTACAAAAAGTCTACAACAACCACGTCCCTGTGTGGCCGTCATCCTCATCTGTCTTCATCTTCAAACACATTCCCGCTCTGCTTGCGAACTGCCCTTTGTCGCTGCACAAGTGCTTGGAATCGACAGCCACCCAAACTTAGTCTCCATCATTCACGCCTGTTATCAACGCCCACCATGCCTGGCACTTCCCGGTTGCCCGCCAGCTTGCTCGGCGGCTTGGAAACGGTCAAACGCCATGGCCAGGCGAACTCCCTCTCCAGTTTTCCCACAGTCGACCTGTACGTATGACGACCCTCACGGCCCCTCACGGCCCATGGGCTTCGCGGGATAAGAGAAACACGTCTTGTGCCTTCCTCCCCGCCATGAGCCGCAGGCCTCAGCGCGAGACGGGGGTGGTTGTGTTGGCGGCGCATTGGGAGTCGGGTCACAACTTGGAGCGTTGTGACGTCAAAGTCACAAGAAGCTGCCAATGGCCCTCGGCGCATCCAACCTACATGCCATGTCACACACACCATGCTCTTGCCAGGAGGTCTTACCCACCACACGCGCAAGAATCCATGACTGACGAGTGCATCCACATCTAGGCTCCGAAACATCATCTTTGCCTACTTTGTGCTGCGATGGACACGGAGGGCGTTTTGGAAGCTCAAGGGCCGCGGCATCATCGGCTCCACGGTCGAGTTGTACCAGACCGTGCAGCGTACTCTGTACGGCTACTTCCTCCGCGCCCCTGGCGTGCGAGGCAAGGTCCAGCAGCAGGTCCAGGAGTCGATTGCACAAATGTCGTCCAAACTCATTGCACAGACCGAGACTCGGTATCTCACGCTCCCCAAGGACGGCATGCACGTGGACGCTGTGCGTGCAGAACTCGACAAGCTGGCCAACCTCGATCACACGCGCTGGGAGGACGGCTTCGTCTCCGGCGCCGTCTATCACGGCGAGGACGAGCTCATTGCGCTGCAGACCGAGGCCTTTGGTAAATTCACCGTTGCCAACCCCATCCATCCGGATGTCTTCCCCGGCGTGCGCAAGATGGAGGCCGAAGTCGTGAGCATGGTGCTCAACCTGTTCCATGCTCCTCCCGGCGCAGCTGGTGTCACCACGGCCGGTGGTACCGAGAGCATCCTGATGGCTTGCCTGAGCGCGCGCCAGAAAGCATATGCCGAGCGCGGAGTGACTGAGCCCGAGATGTGGGTTCCCCCCCCCCCTTTTGCCCTCTGCACTTGCCAACATCTGTGGGTGGTTTGTACCTCACCCACCGTGACGCATGTGTGCAGATGAGATGTCAACGAAACAAAGACCGTGTCCTGGGCTTGGCTGACGATTGACCCATGGGGGCAAAACAAAATCAGGATCTTACCTTCGACTGCTCACACAGCTTTCCGCAAGGCCGCCGACTACTTCAAAATCAAGATGCACCTGGTGGACTGCCCGGCGCCCAGCTACCAGGTCGACATTCGACGGGTTTCACGACTGGTCAATGCCAACACTGTGTTGCTGGTCGGCTCCGCACCCAACTTTCCGCACGGCATCATTGACGACATTAGTGCGCTGTCCAGACTGGCACTGAGGAAGAAGCTTCCGCTGCACGTAGACTGCTGCCTGGGATCTTTCCTTGTACCCTGCCTCGAAAAGGCGGGCTTCGAGACGGAACCCTTTGATTTTCGGTTGAAGGGTGTCACCAGCATCAGTTGCGACACCCACAAGTACGGATTTGCTCCCAAGGGAAGCTCCACCGTGTTGTACCGAACGGCAGAGTTGCGGCAGTATCAGTACTATGTCTGTCCCGATTGGTCCGGGGGCGTTTATGCATCGCCCGGTATGGCCGGTTCCCGTCCCGGTGCGCTGATTGCCGGCTGCTGGGCGAGCTTGATGAGCGTGGGAGAGGCGGGCTATGTCGATGCCTGCGTCAAGATTGTCGGTACTGCTAAGAAGATTGCCGATGCAATCCAGACGTCGGGAAGCCTGAGTGGCGAACTGGAGATTATGGGCAAGCCCCTCGTGTCCGTGGTTGCCTTCACCGCTCTCAATCTCAACATTTACGACATTGCAGACGCCATGTCGACCAAGGGCTGGCATCTCAATGCGCTCCAGAACCCGCCGGCGATCCACGTGGCCGTAACGTTGCCCATTGCCAAGGTCTGGGACCGCCTCGTGGCAGACCTCGAGACGGTGGTGGAGGAGGAGAGAGAAAAGGAGAGGGTGCGCCTGGTCGAGGGCAAGGGCGCCAAGGGCAAGGCCATGGGCAATTCAGCTGCCCTCTACGGCGTTGCCGGCTCGTTACCCAACAAGAGTGTGGTGGTAGACCTGGCGAATGGCTTCCTGGATATCCTGTACAAGGCATAAATGGATAAGATGAAGGGGGTTTATGGCGACAAGGGCCGGCCTTTTGCTTCATGATCCTCCTCCTCCTCCTCCTTACCTCCTCCTTACCTCCTCCTTCTCCTTTCTTGTCACGTTTTTTTTTTTTTTTTTTTTTTTCCTTTTCCTACTCTCACCATGATACCAGGGGCTAGTGTACATTTAGATGATGACCACTCGCGGATTCTTATTTCGGGCGCTTTTGGGCGGGGTATACATGGCAGTTGCAATACATGATGTTTGTTGAGCGCAATGATGCTCATCTTTGGTTGAAATATGAAATTGAAGATGAAATCACAACAACTTGGACACAAAGTTAAAAAGACCTTGCTTCTTTCTTCTTGACTCGCAGGCCGCGTCCATCACCATCAAGGCCGAACCTCGTGCAGGATGTGCCTCGCCATGTTGCCATGCCTGTTCCCATGTCCATGCCACGTAGGCGTACCTGTGATCGATCCAGCTACCTCGAAAAGGCTTCTCGGGCGCCTTTGCTGCGGCCGCCTCACTTTTTTGCCCTTTTCTGCCCTTTTCTTTTCGTTTGGATACCGTGGCAGGCGTTGGCGTTGCGTTGCTTTGCTTGTATGATGTGACAGGGCTCGCGTGGCTGACGTCCACGTACACGTCCATCCTGTCCATCCTGTCCATCTTGTCCATCTTGTCCATGGAGAATAAGTCTGGGACGTGGACGGGCTGCTTGTCTGTCGAGGCATGGGCATAGGTCTTGCCATGCTGTTGTTGTTGTTGCGTTCGGGCTCGTCATGGCGGGGCCTGGTACTAGGTAGGTACCTAGTACCTACCAGTAGGGACATTTTCGCTTGTAGGGTCTGTTTTGGTGTGGTGAAGCTTGGCCACGAAGCCACGAGGCGTTACCTGTGATGTGTGTGTATAAGCCCGGGGGGTTTTTTTTTTCTTCCTTTTTTTTTGTGAAAAAAAGAAAAAAAAAAAAAGGTGAAAACCGGCTGGGAGTGATGCCGTATGTAGTGCACCAAAGATGTCGTGCTGACCGCCGCGCTCTTTGAGGCGGTGGACGGGCGGGAGGCGGGTGCCCGTCCGGGTGTCGCGGTGGGAGTGCTTGGCAGGTATGTAGGGCGGTAAGAGCTGGCTGAGGTAGTGTAGGTAGGTGGGTACCTAGGTAGGTAGATAGATGTGGTGTATAGGGAGAAAAAGGAGGTCGAGAAGAGAAAGAAATGATGTCATCATGTTGTGTTGCTCTGCAGCGGAAGGATGGGGGGCTGCCTGCGTGGGTGGGTGGTACTTGGGAAGGCCGCGAGGCGTCCTGGGGTGGACGACGGGGGAGGGACAGAGGGTTGGTTGGTTGCCTTTGTGATCGATTTGGGTGTTTGTGCGTGAGAGAGAGTGGAAGGGAGAGGGAGAGGGAGAGGGAGAGGGAGAGGGAGAGGGAGAGAGAGTGTGTGTATGTGTGTGGTGACGACTATCGCGGGTTTGGGGTTTCGCATCCAGGAAGCGGATATCGGATATCGTGCTGCGCAGGGTGGCCACGAGGAGGATTTGTAGAGCGGCGGCGGCGGCGGCCCAATCGGCTGCTGGTTGCGCTCTTGTACATACTTACACAAACACATACACGACCGACACACGCACACGACTCACGACTCACGACACACGACTCAGAGACCGCCCAAACGGCCTGGCTGCGTAACGCTCCCGGCGCGGGAAGGCTGGCTTGCGTGGGAGAGTAGGGGAAGAGAGCGAAGGGGGGGAAAAGGCAAAAGAGGAGAACTTAAAAGGGGGAAAGGAGGGGGAAAGGGGCAAGGTAAAAGGGGCAAGGGGCAAGGGGCAAGGGGGGGATGTACACTCTGCCCCTGCCTATTCGTTTTTATTCTCTCCTTTATATCTATACTCTCTTCTTCTACTGTATACAAAGATGATTTTTTTTTTTTTACCCCTCCGATTCCAACCAGGTCGAGTCCATAGGGAGGGGGGTAGGGCGGATAGGGGGGGGCCGCCACGCGCATGCCTGCATCATGTACATGCATCATGTATCATGTACGAAGCCGCCAATCTGCATGTATGCACGTCCACATCATGGTGGAGTCGACATCCGGAACCCGATCATTAAGGGCAAAAAAAAAAAAAGGGCGCGGTTATCAAGCATC
>SRQA01000018.1:0-61569 GCA_018360365.1 Claviceps citrina
GGGAGAAGAAGAGAAGGACAAGACGAGCTGGAGAGTATCACCACAGCTGAGACGCGGGGCATTTTCTCGCGACAGCCATCTTCAAGCTCTTTCGAAGCAGAGCTACTGCCGTCTTCATTCCTTTGCACAACCCGTTGATTCAGTCTTGGGAGGGAGGGGGCATTGTAGAAGCAGAGACACATGAGCCCATTGCGACAAGCGGCGCAGTGTCTTGGGAAAAGGGAGCTTCCGTGCTAATTACCGCGCCGGGTTGAGCAGCGCGAGATCCGAGGGCTGGGAATAGTGGAATGCGGCATTCCAGACAATCGGCTGCATCGACGGGGGTTGAATATGACGGGTGAGACCATTGGGAAAGTCGCGTCGCGCCCACGAAACACGAAAGGCAGGTCTAGATCCAGCCTTCCTGATGACTTGCATTGAGCAGATTTGGAAAAAAAAAAAGTTTGATCTGAATGTCTGTGAGCAAGGCCTTGGTTTATTTTTCGTTTCTTTTTGTGCTTGCGCCATCCGTTGGGGCCGAGATGCGAAGAAAGGGATGATATCCCAACACAGTGTACCAGGTGGGTTCTGGTGCGCCCCCTAGCCCATGACTGTCCCTTTGCGAAAAAAGAATCCAATGTTTAATACATGAGCGTGTCGAGTCATGTGCTGAAAAAAGAAACAAGTTCCTGCATCGTCGAGGTCTCATGAATTGACATCGACCTGGTTAGGTGCCGTGTGTATGTCTTCCAAAGCTCTCGGTCTGTGGGCCTTACGACGCGCGTGAATTGGCCCCACGCGTAGAATGGGCTTTTCGCATTTTGGCGTTGTTCTCCAAGGTTGTCCATGAAGGTTGTCGAGGCTGCGACGGTTTCTTTCAGAAAAGCAGACGATGTGGACAGACTGCCCCAATGTGAGGGCATAATCAGGCAAGGTGTCGAAGCTGATGGAAGATGGAGGTATATCGGAGCTGCACAAGTCAACGCAATGGCCCCATTCACTTCACTTCCCTTTTCTCCCCTGCAAGGCTGCACCTGACGCTAGTCCACTTTGCCCCAGTTCCATCGCGTCGCAACTTTGGAAATGAAATGCAATCTGCAACTCACAACCTCTGAAAGTACTCGAAGAAACCGAAGCGGTGACCTGAACCTGCTCCAGGACGAAGACGAAGACGAAGACGAAGACGAAGACGAAAGCGATTCAAGCCGACTCGCAGTGTCCTGTCATAATGAGCCGGTCACCTTCACCGCCGCTCGACCCCCTCGCCGTTAGTGAGGACTTGACGCCATTGCCCGTCCTGAAGCAGGCGGGAAATGCGCACATCGACTTCGACGGCCAACTGAGCACGCCCCTGGAATATCACGAAGACGTGAGAACAGGGTGCGGTGGCCAAACCTGGCCCGCAGGATTGGTGCTCGGGAAACACTTGCTGCGATACCACCGGGAGCAGATGCGAAATGCTAGAATGTAAGTCCAGTCCTTCGAGTACTTTCAGGATTGGCCAATCTCTAGCCTCAGTTTGGAAGATGCTTTGCTCAAAGCCGTCTTGATCGAGCATTCCAATTTTGTGCTAGAACATGTTTTTGCCAGCCAGAAGCTCAGTTTACCATTACATATTTGCATTGCCAATGCTGGGACAGACGCCGACGCAGCGGGCTGACTCAAGAAATCCGGCCATTGCAGACTGGAGCTCGGCGCTGGCGGCGGGCTCGTGGGCCTGGCGGTGGCACTTGGATGTGGCGGCAACACCAGTCTGTTAGTGACCGACCAGCAGGAGATGTTTGAGCTGATGGACACAAATATTCGGTTAAACAAGCTGGAGGGCAGAGCCGAGGCGTTGGTCTTGAATTGGTACGTTCCCGTCACCATGCCATGGCCCGCGGGCAATCTGTTTCAAGAACAATAATCAGCATGCTTGGGCACACATGCCTCATGGCACTTGATCTACATGGACTGACGACACATGTGCAAATATTCTTCAACTATAGGGGTGAAAGCCTTCCTGAAAAAGTCGTATCACAGAAGCCAAACGTCATTCTAGCGGCAGAGTGTGTCTATTTTGAGCCGGCTTTTCCGCTTCTCATGCAGACGCTGCAGGACTTATTTGCCTTGAACGACGAGGCGATTGTGTACTTCTGCTTCAAGAAGCGCAGAAGAGCCGACATGCAGTTCGTCAGGCTGGCAAAGAAGGCATTCCTGGTGGAGGAACTTTTCGACGAAGACCAGCCCGTGTTTCAGCGCCAGGCATTGTTTCTCTTCTCCTTTCGAAAGAAAAACCAACCCGGCGCGGCCGCGTCCTCTCGCTGCAGGTGATCATGAAGACGGCGACTTGAATGCAAGCTGTACTGCATATGGCGAAGTGCACAGGAAGTTGATGAACCACAATGTCCTACACAGGGAAGTGTCTACATTGACGTCGCGACAGAGCTTTTGATGACATTTCATCCGTGCCAATTCAGTGCCGAAAACGGAATAGAATGAGCAAGTCCACCTGGCTCAGCCTTCAGCGCTTCCACCATTGTTCTCTGACACCTGTGTGCAATGTGTCATAATTTCCATGAACTGCAAGACCAGCCCTTGATTGGTGGTCATGACAAGCCGCCCGCCGCCCGCCGCCCATGGCGAGAGCAGCTCGGAGGAAAGGGCAACTGGAGGTGTGCATTTTGAACGTTTCAGCCAACCAGCCTCGTGGAGCTTCACACACAGTATCAATAGTACAGTGTAATACTCGACTGCCACGTTTCCACAGCCCAAAGACCTTGAACAAAAGTGGCCAATCAACACTCTTATTCCTACAACGAACGGTGGTCCTGTGGCGTTTCTGCTGAGAAATCAAGCCGAATGGCCAGCGAGAGAGAAGGCATATTCGTTTGCGCCCGTGATGGAAACAAAAGCAGGCAATACACGTCAGATTGCCTGCCTGCCGGACGCCATGAAACGTGACTCTGCACGCGTGGACTCATCCATTCGCGGCCGCAGCCCCCGACGCGCTTGATGGGCTGATTGCCGATGCGGGCAAAGCATGATGGGCCATGCAGTTCAACTGGCACGGCAGCGAGATCGTGTCCGACCAGGGAAAACGAGCAGCAGCGGCTGCCACCTGCTGCGAGCCGACCGACTTGCACGCCGACGTGGTTGGACGGATGTCTGACCCGCGGGCCTGCAGGGAGAGAGAGACCGCGTCGTCGACATTCTTCGACCTATGGCCAGCACAAGACCAGTTGGAATGCAACATCGGTAGCGGACGACAGCAGCGCAATGCAGCCCTCTGAGCAGAACATGTCTGTATTGCATGCTTGGTGACTGTGCTACAGTACTACGGCAGCACGATCATCTCATGTCTGCCAACTGGCGCACAGCGCGCAGCGCGCCTGGGCAGCCCTCAACGAGAACGAGAAGTTGAGAAGGCACTCGAGCACCAACCATTGACCAACATGCCCGCCCCCGGGGCCCGCCACCGGGGCCCGCCACTGCTGCAAAATTTGGGGGCGTGCCGTCTCGTAGGAACAGCACTAGCGATTTAAGCTTGATGAATCGTGGAGAAGATGGCGCGCCAAGAATGAATGGGCCGGGCAGCGATGACAAACGAACGGAGACGAAGAGTGAAGAGCAAAGGCGCGCGGGAAAACTTGAGGAGAAAAAAAAAAGGAAAAAGGAAAAAAACTCTCCGATGCGAACAATCGCTGTGTTGTTTCGACTCGTGACAACAAACTAGTCCTGACTGGACGGCGACAGAGAAAGCCAAGAAGAAGAGAGAATGAGTAGGAAACGGCGCAGAACGGGAGAGGTACATGCAATGCCCCATTGGCCAGGTACCTGAACCCGGCCTTGGAACTGTGGCGGACCGAGCAGCCGCCAGCAACGCCAACGGTGCAGGGTGGGGCGAGCTAGGGAACCAGTAAGCGTTGCAGCGCCGGGGCCGAAAAGCAGGATAGCAGGAGGTGCGAGTGGGCCGCTCACGCCTGCCCTTGGCACTTGGGCCACGCAAACCACGGGGACAGACAAAGTTACAACCACCAAGAAATCTGTGCGCAGCCAGCGAGGCTTTTCTCGCCCCAACGCACGCGGAACGCAAGCGGTTTAGAATGCATCTGTTTGTGTCTGCATGTGTCTGGACTCCGATGGAGCCCAACGTGGCACCAACAAAGCAGAAAACGTTGTCGGTTAGCTTCTGAAGTGGGTTATTCGCCGTTTTGCCCTCCGCGCTCCTTGTCGTCGGTTCGTTGTGATTTGTGAACCCGCTCTGGCGTGTTTCGTTCCGATGGAAGGTACCAACACGACCAACACGGCACCACCCCTGCGGCCGCTCCTGCCAGTTATTGCCCGGTTCCTGGCCAGGTCCAGGTGGCAGGCACCTGGTTCGCTCCTGCCGGCCGGATCTGTTTAGGGCAGTCCCCGGTCCGGCTCCCTGTTGCCAAGAGGTACTGCAGCTCCAGCTTCACGGGCGGACGGGGGGCGCCAATGCATGCAGCCGCTGTGCCTGAGCAGTGAGCAGCAGCATTGGTTTTGCCCGTTTCCTGTTCCCACCCGCGTTCTCACTTCTTTTCGCTGCCTACCTACTTATTGTCCCCCATCTCCCCCCCTCTGCTGCTTCGTTTTTTTTTTTTTTTCTTTCCGCCTCACCACCACACTTTCCTTCATTCCACGACCTGAGGTCTCTCGCTTTTGTTTGATTTCCACCACGGGCAGGACTCCCTCTCTTGCACATTTATACACTCCTTCGCTTCGACCGTTGATTCTCATCTTGACCGAGTCCAACACTGCTATTTCTGGCTACACAACAAGAGAGTCAGCCAGCCAAATCAAGCCTGCTTGAGCATTCCTTTGATACCCTCAACCGCAACAACAACCGCATCCGCTTCGTCTCTCGACCAGTGCGTCGCACACCCAGAAACCCGACTACTGCTCTTTGTGCAAACGCGCCATCATGAGGTACTCTGCCGTCGCTTCTGCCGCCCTCATTGCTGTGGCCACTGCTCAGCCATACCGCGGAAAACACCAGCGTCTCCATGCTGTTCGTCATGTCGTCCCCCGCGACATGGTCACCGTAACTGAGTGGGTGACTGAGATTGAATATGTCACCGAGGTCATCGACGCCACTACCACCTACTGGATCACTCCTGACCAGGATCCTGCACCGACAACTCTGTCCACGAAGCCCCAGGGAAACTTCTTGGAGACGGATGCGGCTCCCCCGAAGCCTTCGTCCGAGGCCGCGCCTCCACCACCTCCCCCGGCTGCTACCACGTCTGCGTCCAAATATATGGCTCCTCCTCCTCCTCCACCACCTCCGGCTGTCACCGCTGTCGTCGCTCCCCCTCCTCCTCCTCCTCCTGCCGCAGCTACTACCTTCAGCTCTGTCTATGTTGCTCCGCCGCCACCACCTGCCCCCAAGCCGGAGACCACGCCGGCTGCCCCTCCTGCTGCTGCCCCTCCTGCTGCTGCCCTCGTCGTTCCTTCTCCTGCACAAGGCGGAAACAAAGGCGGCAGCGTCAACAGCGGCAGCAGCAGCGCTTCTGCTTCTGGCTCCGGTAGCCACAAGGGTGACCTCACGTACTACGCCGTCGGCTTGGGCGCTTGTGGTCAGGATGACAGTGGCAAAGACAACAGTGCAAACATTGTTGCCCTGTCTCACCTCCTGATGGGCACGCAGTCCAACGGCAACCCCATGTGCGGCAAGACTGTTACCATCTATGCCAATGGCAAGTCCACTACCGCTACTGTCCGAGACAAGTGCATGGGATGTAAGATGGAGGACCTCGACGTTAGTGAGAAGGTGTATAAGGAGCTTTACGGTGGGCTTGACTCTGGCCGCATGCCCATCACCTGGTCTTTCAATTAGTGCCCCTCCGCTCTTATATCCAAGGTCAAAGGGCTGGCCCCTACGCAATTGTGCTGTGCACAGCGCAAGCTCACCACTTGGTACATTACGACGAAGGCTGGGAAACCTAACGGCAGGCTAGCATAACGACCATTCATGACTCTGGGCAGGAATCTTTTTTTTTTTCTCCCTTCTAAACACCAAGCTTTTTGAATCACAATTGGCGCTGAACGGGAAATTGGCGATATGTGGGAAAAGATAGACGAAGAAAGATGGATGATTTCCGTTAGATTCATCCCAGTCATCTTCTGACCCAGACACGGCTGGCGTCCATGATTGATATCTTGCCGACAACACAACAAATGCAAAAAGCGGCGTTTTCCTTTCTTTTCTTGATATTTTCCCCGTCATTCTTTGTATATATCATGTTTCTTCTTTGCCGCTGTAGGACTGAAATCAGCCTAACAGTGGCACACTTTTCAACTGCAAATATTCCAGTAGCTACCAGTCGCTTGTGTGCGGTGGGGCAAATATAAAAAAAAACTGTTCATGATTCATGATCCCTTTTGAGACGTGCATTGGAAAATGCCATTTTGATGTGTCGTGTACTAAAAAAGAAGAGAAGAAGAAAAGGTTGGGGGGTGTTAAAGGATAAAACCATCACCGCGATAATCTACATACGTACCTTAGGTAGGTAATGACCTAGTAGTAGCGCTAGCTACAAGGCTGGAAAGAAGTAAAAAATCCCCGCAAAACAGCACAGTCTACCCAGGTCCCCTCCCTCCCCGCCACAGACCCATCCATCTCTTCCGCCAAACGAACGAGTCAAACCCGTGCACGTCACAAAAAGCTCAACAGCTCCTCCACATAGCTCCTCGTGTCGATGCCCATACCCTGCACCAGCTTGGTGGTGGCTCTCTGGGCGGCGGCGGCGGCTCCGGCCCCGACCCCGACATGCCCCGCGGCGAGGGTTCCGAATCCGGCGTGGTCGCTTGCGCGTCTGAGGAGGAAGATTTCCTTGCGGACGCGTTGTTGGTGGGGGGGGTGGTGATGGTCTGGGGCGGTATCTATCGCGGTTTCGTGGGCGGTTGGGTTTTCGGCGTCGGGGTCGTGGGTGGGGGGGGCTTGGCCTGTTGAGGAGGAGGAGGAGGAGGAGGTGGAGGTGGAGGAGGAAGCGGTGTTGTCGAGGAGCCTTGTCCAGACGATCCACCAGCCGCGGTTGGTTTTTTGGTTCCTCTCGAGGTCGGTGTGTTTGGATCGCGTGAGCGCGTGGAGGGTGAGGAGATGGAGGTGCGAGTTGAGGGCGTCGGCGCGGGACCAGGCGTCGCAGGAGGTGGTGGATTCGGGGATGTTGGGGATGGTGGAGTGGACGGTCAGGGCGGGGGGGTCCCACACAAGGTTGTAGATTGAGTTGGCGGCGGCGGCGGCGGCGGCGGCGGCCGAGGGGGAGGAGAAGGAGGAGGAGGGGCAGGAGGGGGAAGTTAAGCGGGAGCCGGCCGCGTCGGGGCGGTAGGCGGTGCTGGCGAGGAGGGGCTTCTTGAGCGGAGAGAGCTGGTGGTGCAGGGACCGGTAGAGGGAGTCCCATGCCAGGGAGTCGGTGTGCAGGCGGAACAGGAAAGCGAAGACGAAGGGCCGGTTGACGTAGACCACCACGCGGAGCTTCTCCGACTTGTTGAGGTCGTGCGTGGTGTAGCCCGGGAGCAGGTTGCCCGCGACCTGAGACTCGGTCAGCGCGCTGCCGGGGTGTTGGAAGTCACGGACAATGGTGGCGTCGGGTCGTGTGGACGGTTTGTGCTCGAGCTCGATGTTGATTGTGCGGAGCACGGTGCGGACGTTGGGGTCTGAAGTGGCGGGAGAGTCGGACGAGGCGTTGTCCTCGATGGGGCCCTTGAGTCCGATGAGGTAGTGGGCCTGGTTTTCCGACGAGGTGGTGCGCCGGGGTAGGGGATATGGGCGGAGTTGCGGCGGCGGCGGCGGCGGCGGCGGCGGCGGCGGCGGCGTGGTCTGTCGAGAGGGTTTGGATGTGGTGGTTGTGGGTGAGGAGGACTGGGTGCTGGTGTTTGGGTGAGATGTTCCCGGCATGGTCCAGTATGAGCCGTAGCCCAATTTCATGAAGCTGAGCATCTTGTCTAGCTTTCCGTCTTGTGCTTCTGTTGCAGCTGACCCTGTCGGCGCTTCCGCATCGGCTGGTGCCGCTGTTGAGAGCCCATTTGGGGCTTGTTCGCCTTGAGAGGCCTCGGGCTGCCGTAGCTCCTCGGTGTTTCGCTCAGTCTTCTCGACCTTGTCTTTGGGAAGCTGGTCGTTCTGCTCCTTTGCCTGGCCCTCGGGTCTCGTAGTCGTCGCAGACGGCGTTCCATCCAGAGATTTGTCCCTCCGCCGACCACGACGCGCCCTCCTCGTGGACGTCGGGCTCTCAATCACGCCGTACGCGTGATCACCCCATTGATAGAGATCCTCCATCCAATGCGTCACGTCCCGCACCGACTTCCTGCTCAAAGCCCCAGCCCCCAGGAATATTGCCCCGTCCTCGGCGGCAGGCTCCTCGCCCGTTCCCAGCCACGGCGGCCTAGCCTGATCTCTGTAGTCCTTGGCATCGTCGGCGTCCTCGTCGGTGCCGAACTTGGACACGAGCACATCGACGAGGCCTTCTATCCGTCCAACAAGGCCCTCCAGCACCTCGCGCTCCCCACTGCCACGCTGCTCTTCGCCGACGCCGACTCCGAGCTCGCCCGACGCGGCAATGTTTATGCCGCCAAAGATGTTGCGCACAGGATTCCCATGGAGCATGACGTTCCACGTGGAGAGGAACAGGTCCCAGTATCGGCTGATGACGGCCACGAACTTGGTGCGTTTTTGGCGCACAAAGAGGGCGCTGAGCGATGTGTCGTGGTGCAGGAGAAATATGCTATGTGCACGCAGCAAGTCTCGCAGAAGAAGAGGGCCAGGCTTGAGTTCTCTGCTCGAGTATTCGTATCGTTGCTCTTGCTGCTCCTCGGTGGTTTTCACGGGCAGCCGGGGCGGAAGCGGGATTTGGGTCAAGTTTATGCTCTGTGTGGTTCAGTCAGCCAAAGATCGGACACTCGTCCCGCCACGTGCATCGGCTTTGATTTACAGCGAGAAGCCACCAGCCCGGCTCCAACTCATGCGTGACGACCCGGCTCTTCTCCGTGTCGACGGAATCCAACGATGCGCCGTCGGCGAATCCACGACTGAAGCTGGCCATGCCCTGCGCAAGGCCAATCTGCCTCAGGCGCTCGTTCCTCTCCTCCTGGGAAATGGAATCCGCGGGGCGGCCGCGGGTGCGTCTCTTCTTCCTGCCGGCATGCTGCGTGGTGTCCGAGGCGTAGTAGACAATCTGGTCATCGAGCGTGTCGTCCGTGTCGCCGAGGCAAGGGTTGAAGATGGCGAGGAATCCGAGCTGGGCTGGGACTATGGCACCAGCCGCTGCGGTGGCATTGGCCATGGCGGGAGGGCCGTCCGAGACTTGACGTATCGTGCCCAGTGCAGACCAAGATGTCTTGACACCGACCCGCGGATGTTGTGTTGTTGGAAGTGGAAATGTGGAACTCGAAACCGGGTGGGCAATCGGAGATTTGGAGACATGAGGAAGGAAGGAAGGCGCGCGCCGGGGGGGGGGGGTGTGAGTGGAGCTTTCCTTTCCACACTACCTTGGCCTCACATTCTCCAACCCAATTGTGGTAATTTTTTCAACTGCTTCAACCCGGTTCCTGGTTTCCCTTCGCCAACGACAGAGAAGACACGCAAACTCTGGCGAGCCAACATCAGTATTCAGTATAATCTCGCGTGAGGGCTGTTTTGTCGATACGCAACGCAACATACCAGGTGCTGATGGAAAAGATGGCTGGTGAGACATTCCGCATCGCGTAGATGGAACGTAGCCAGCCCTCGCCTGTCGCGGACTGTCGCAAGCTGCCTCTTCACAGAGGAGCCTCTTTACGCGCACTCGATGACGCTTGATCGATGACGCTTGATCGAATTTCGTCCCCTCTCCCTCTCCTTCGGAAAGGCGAGGCCAAAAACGCGTGAGCAATCTTGCACATCGCTGCCTGGTCATCTCTCCTGAGGAATGGAGAACAACACCATCATGGTTGAAGATGACGGCTTCGTCAATGAGGAAACGGCCAGCCATGTTTGTGGCCAATGTTGGAAACGGCTGTGGTGCGGTCGAGGGGAAAGACGTCATTTTTCCGGATCCCGGCCCGGATGTGGACTTGGAGTCGAAGAACACGGCTCCTCCGACGGGCAAGTGCGGTGCCTCTGCCAAGTATCCGTCTCATGGAGTCGACATTTCTTCGCACTCCTCCAGCTCAGCGCCACACACGCATTCTTCTTTTCCCCCTTCATCTGGCGGCTCGTCCACACTCTCTTCCGATTCCTCACGGCCCAACATCCCCATCGACGCGTCACAGCCTGTCGCCTCGGGAAAGCCAACTCGTACCCCAAACACCAGAAAGACGACCTGGCACAACGTTTCTCACTCGGCTTCATCCGAATCCATGGTACCCATCTCCGCGAGCCCTGCCTCAACTCCGTCCTCTGGCTCCTGCAAGCCCGGCTCTTTTGAGTGCGCCAATAGTCCTTCTGGAGATGGCTGGCAAGTCTGCGACGTATCCGGAAGCTGGGTGGTATGTATACTCCATATTCCATTCTCTTTTTTTTTTCTTTATTCAAAACGTTCAAGGGGCAGCCGAACCCCTTTTATACCCTTTACCCTTTCCCCTTTTTTTTTCTTGTTATTTCACCAACGAGCGTTTCCTCATGCTTTTTAAAATTCATAAAAATAGTTCGCCGGCAACTGCGGTTCCGGCCAAGTGTGCAAGTTCAATGCTGCCAATGATAGTCCATATTGTGTTCCTCCTGTGTAAAGGGCAGTTTGGAGTCTAGGCTTCAAGGCGTATCTTAAGAGTCCATTGAGGTATACACGGAATGCATTATGACGCAACGGTGGCGTTTCATTTCAGATGTTGGCTTGCGCGTCGAGAAACGAGATGGCGCGGGCTTGTTGCTGGAAGGCTGAGGTGCCAGGCTTTTACACAGACGGATTGAATCTCAAGACTCTACGTCATTTACCACCCACCGGCTTTGAGCCGCTCCGGCATGCACTGCTGAGCGTCATTTTACTTACCTGCGTCGACGTCGATTTCTGTTTCTTCCTTCTTGGTTCACCTTCAATCGTCTCGGAAGACGGGCGAGGGCAAGTGGGAGAAGCTACGGACAGGGCCGTATGACGATGATGAAGCGGATCAGGGTGTGCCAGCTGGGAGAGGATGGATGGCGAGTGCGCCAATGACGGATGTGGACGAGTCGGGAATTGTTTATCTGGGGCGGACTGGGGGCCGACAACAAGCGCATTGGGGATGGATGGATACTGCGGCTGGGACAGTAAGAGAGGGAGAGGCATTGCTTGGTTTTCTAGGATTGTCATTATTATTCCGGTACAATAGGAAGACAAGAACAAATAAAATGCGAGTCTTGACATTCTGATGTGCAACACCTCCCGTGGTTTTTACGGATTGGCCGTTCCGACTAAGTAGGTACCTACCTACCTATACTACCAGCTTGAAATCATGACCAAATCATGTCATCCAGTCAGACACATGGCCCATAATTGCCCCCCCTGCAAAGTCGTCTTGGAAAGGGCCAAGGAAAAAAAAAAAGGGCAGAAAGGGTCGTCCAGACCGCGTGGCGGCTTGCTTGTTGCCGGCGGCATTATATACAGTACAGTGTTTCTGTTTCATTCACCGCACGGGCAAAACATCGTTCCCGACCAACCAATCCACCAAACAACAGTGTACACAGCCCAGGGAAACAGATGGAGAAACCGAACCACCCCTCCCCCTCTCCCCAAAAAGCCCCTACAAGTCCGACCTCGTCTTCTCGACACCCCACGGCTCATCCACCAGGTTCGTCAGGCCCTTGCTGTTCTCGCAGGTGCTTCTCCCGGAGAGGGGCCCCGCGGGGGGGACCTTTGCCGCGGCCGCGGTGGCGGCGTCCCCGGCGCTGGCCTTGAGCGCCTTGAGCAGCTGGACGACGGAGGAGGGCGTCAGGTCCTCGTAGTAGTCGTCGTTGATCTGGATCATGGGGGCGTTGACGCAGGCGCCGAGGCACTCCACCTCTATGAAGGTGAAGAGCCCGTCCGGGGTGGTCTCGCCCTGCTTGATGCCGAGGTGGTCCTTGATGGCTTTGACGATGACGTCGGAGCCGCAGCCGCCTAGTTGGCAGGGGGTCTTTGGAGAGGAGTCAGCGAAAAGGGGGAAAAGGAAATTTACATTTCCTTCTTCTACTTCTTCTTCTTCTTCTCTACTTCTTCTGCTTTCTTCGTCGAGGCACAAGGGGGGTCGTTGGGAACGAGACACGTAGCATATGTTCTTGTTTCGAATTGCAACTCTGCCACCCCCCACCAAACAGAAAACAAAAAACATACCGTTGTGCAGGCCTGGATGAAGAACTTTCCCACAGGCGTCCGGTTATACATGGTGTAGAACGACGCCACCTCGTAGACGCGCATGGGCGGCATGTCCAGCAGACGGGCCACCTCGTTCATGACGCTGATGCTGGTGAAGCCGTGCTGGCGCTGCCCCAGGTCCAGGAGGGGCATCACGGCCGCCTTTTTGTACTGCTCCGGGTATCGCTTGAGGATCTCGGCCATGAGGGCCTCGTTCTCCTTGTTGAATTTGAAGGGGATTTCGGGGTTGTTGTCTGTGGTGTTGCGGTGCTAGTTGGGGGGGGGGGGGGGGAGCATGTCAGTTTTTTGGTTTCTTCTCTGCCTCATGGGTTGGGTTAATTTGGGAGACGGGGACGGGGAGGGGAGTGCTGGAGTCGTGGGCTGTTTCTATTCTTCTTTCTTCTTTCTTCATCTTCATCTTCTCATCCCCATCGAAGGGCTCGAAAGACCGCCGGCTACCTCCGACAACTGACCCCCGAAAGAGCAACGAAAAGGAAACAAAAGAGAGTCATCAGGCATCAGCCGTCACATACAACCATGAGCGAATCGCTCGCCCGACACGCCGTCACGGACAACGCCCGCGATTGCGGTCTCGCCGCGCCGAGGCGGAGGCGAAGGCACGACCGGAACAGAAAGGGCGTCATCTTGCTCGCCATTGCGAGGTTTGTCGGTTTCCAAGGTGGTGTGGTCTTGAGCGCGGGGCGCGGAACTCTTCGGTTTCTTCGGCGGTGAGGGTTTTCTCGGAAGAGAGCTCTCTCTGTCTTTCTCTCTCTTTCTGTCTTTCTTTCTCCTCTGTGAAACTTTCCAAAGTGTCCCAGTCGTCCATGACCTGACCACCCCCCACTAGCTTCGTCTGGCTTGCAAAATAAGAAGGCTATGATTGGTCGGGAAGACCGATGGGCCGGATGAATGCTTGTCCCGGCCGGGGACGTAGAAAGCCCACCCACCTGCAGGTACGTACCGAATGCTTTGTTGAGCGGCTTCAATCAGACAGCATGCGAGAGACGTATCAGTGCTTTTAAAGTAGAGGACTTGTTTGCTTTCCTGGCCTGGCGCCTGTCTTGGGACTCGGCCAATTTTCCAAACTGGAAACCCGTCTTTCTTTGTTTCTCTACTACATCTTCCCCATTCCTCCATCTCTCTTCCACGGCTCGCAGGACAGGCGCCTCAGCTCCCCGAGAAGATCCCTCGGCCCAGTGTCCCCCATGGCCAGCACCCTCCTCGCCCGCTCCTCGCTCGCGACATACTCGTCCGGCATGTCAAACGTCTCTTCCTCGCCCCTGCCGAGCATCATGCGCGCAACCCGCATTCCGCACCTCGCGGCGGACGGCATCCCGTGCCCGGTGTACCCGGCGCTGATCCACAAGTGTCCTCTCCGCCCAGGACCACTACCAGAACCACCGTTGTTGTCGTCGTCCTCCTCCTCCTCCGTCCGGCCCCCAAACGCGGCGGGCACGCGGCCGACCCATGGGTTGCGGTCTTTTGAATAGCCCATGATGCCCGTCCACTCGTACTCGGCACGTAGCTGCCCGTCCTCGTCCTCGTCCTCGTCCTCGTCCTCGTCCTCGCGTCCCGGCCCCCGTAGCTTGACGCGCCGCCGGAGCGCGCCTCGCAGCTTCGCCGCAATCACTGGGTTCACCTCGCCGTCGTCCCAGACGCCCTCCTCGGCACCGCGAGCGCCGAACCTCTCTCCGCCGAGGATGAGGATGCCATCGTCATCCCGCTGGATCAGGTAGTCGTCATCGTTGCGGCCCTGCATCCAGACATGCGTGTGCTCAAGCGGCACATGGTGCTCCGGCGGGACCAGCCCAGCAACCTGGCCCCGGATCGGTGTGATGACTCCCGTCGTCTTGGGCAGCAGGAAGGACGTATACCCGTTGCAGGCGAGCAGGACGTCTCTCGCCACAACCTGCCCACGCGACGTGTGCACAATCCAACCCTCGCCCGCCTTGTCCTGCTGCAGATGCTCCACGGGCGTGTTGGTCTGCAGATTGTACCTCGTCGCCGGATGCTCGCGCAGCAGACGCTCCAGAACCCACGCCACGAGCTTGTACGGCCACAACCTGGCAGCATTGGGCTGGTAGACGGCGCCGCGTGCCCACGGAACCCGGAGCTCCGCGCAGGCCTCCTCATCCTTGACGAGAGTCACCTTCTCGGCGAGGTCAGGCTCCTCGCGCTTCAGCCGCTCCACAATCTTCTCCACGCTCTCGACGGCCTCGTCCTCAAACAGCGCATGTACCCCGCCCACGGTATGCCAATCACACGGAATCCCTTCCCTTGCGATCAAGTCCCTGAGGAAAGTATACGTGCCCAGCTCGAATCGCGCGACGCTGGGCCTGGACTTGTACAGCATGGGTTGGCAGTGGCCGCCATTCTTTTTTTTTTGGAAAAATGTGTCAGTCAGAAATCTCATGCCATGCCAAAAAGCAGCCCCTTCTTCTACTTACCCGCCCCGTGGCTCCCCAGCAAGCCTCCCTCGCCTCAATGTGCACGACGACACCTCGGCACCCGCCGGCGAGCAGTTCCCTGGCAGCAAACGTGCCTGTGATGCCGGTGCCGACTACGACGACTTCGGCCGTGGGGGGGAGTTGCTCGGTCGTGCGGTGGCCCAGCAGAACGGGCGACGGATCCTGGTGCCAGTAGGACGGTGTGCTTTTGGCGGTAGGAGGGCCAGACTGACCGTCTCGAAGATGCGTGCCAGTCATGATGTTCTTTTTTCTTTTTGTTTTCTTGTATTTTTTTTTTTTGGCACTGGTTGACTGCACGGGTAAAACTGGTTTGTTTCAATTTGTGAGAGACGAGACTGAATGACGTGAGTTTGTGTTGCCCACAGATGCACGTTACCTTCCACCCGGCAGATAGGGAGTACTACGTGTTACCACTCACCCAGTGTCTGTACCTACGAGCTACCTATTTCAAGGGGCCATTTGCCCCGCGAAACCACAGATAAGAGGTCCCTGCCAAGTACCCAGTAGCTATGGGCAGGCAGCCCTCACAGTTTCACACACATGCAACTGCTCACGCTACTGTTCACCAGGAGTCGACCAGACCTGTTGCATCATAACATGTTCATGCCATTTCGTCGTAGAACCATGACTAACCACAGATTGGCATCTCCCATGCCCCAAGACGCCATCCAGATCCACCAACCATACTCCCTGCCAACAATACCAGTGTCAACAAAGCCGGGCTCCCGCCAGGCCCAAGATATCTATAACTACATGCATTTGTGTAATCATCCACAGACGCCTTGTACATTCCACAAAAAGACAAAGCCCCATTCTTCGCGTCACTACACCACCGCTGCCTGTTGCACTTCGCCTGGTAGCGAGGCTGATCTGTCGTCTTGCAATGCGGTGCCTAGACTCGCGATTTTCAACCCAACACACACAATCCTTGTCGCCGAGTTGCTTCCTGGCCAAGGCTCAAAGATTTTTTCTCCAACACCGCGGCATACACACAGCCGAATGCCGACAGAAACCGGGTGTGGATTTCGTTTTCCTCGACATGCCAGTCCGCGGCGGCTATGCCAGTATCTCCCGGCCACGACTCCAATTGAACAAAAGAAAATTCCGCTTGTACATATTCCAGCACAAGATCGGCTGACTCAACCTCGTCGGCACACCATCCTATTGGTGCAAAGAGTGTAAAACAAATGAAATATTCGTCATGAAAGCTTCGGTAAATGCGCTCATCAATGTAGGAAGAATATGGTAAAGAGAGGGGAAGGGGAAAGGGGGTTTGGAAAAGCTCGCCCATGATTGGTCGTCTTTGCTTCTGTCAAACGTCCATCATTTCCGTATCGCTGTCGACAGCGATCGACACGGGGAACATCTCACCCGGGCCCCAGCTGCCTTCATAAACTGTGGCGGGTGCGTTGCGATGCGCGGCAACCCATCGCAGGCCTTCAAGTTCCAGTACCTCGTCAACATTGGGTCGGTCTGCTGGCTCCTGAGCCGTCATCCATCTGACAATAGAGTCCAGGGAGCTGGGATGGTATGCCTCGACCATGAAATCAGGAGGTTGCTGTAGCTCTGATCTCTTCAACGACCCGAACAGGTTTCCGGCACTGTGTGTCTTGCCGCCCAGTAACTCGTCACTTTGTGCGGATTCCGTCGGATTGCCAATTGAGTCGCGTTGGACCTCAAGTGACGGTGTCCAGGTAAGGCTAGGAACCTCGGAAAGGTCTCCAGACCTCAGTGCGATCCAAGTAGGGCCGTTTTCGGGCAGGACCACGTTCGCAGCCGCCTCTAGAGTCATGAGACCCAGTGAGAAGACATCTGCCGATTTGCCAGTCTTGCCATTGAGTATTTCCGGCGCCATGTATTCGCGGTCACCTTCAACATCAATGCCTGTGGTCGAAGTACATGGTTGAGCGAGCCCAAAATCACCAATTTTCAAGGCGCCCTCAAAGGTGACGAAAATGTTGGCCGGCTTCATATCCAGATGCATGAATCCTGCGTCATGAATTTCTTTCAATCCCTACAGATTGTCAGCAATGAGTACATCGTAAGTCATAAAACCCTTGCGTATGAGCAAGTAGCAATGTCACCTACCGAGCAAAGATCTTGCAATATTTTAAAGATGCGGAAATCGTCCAGCCTGCCACCTCGGCCAACATTTCCCAGGAATTTTTCCAAAGTGCCTTCTTCGCAAAACTCCGTCTGAATATAAAGATGAGCATTATCTTCCCAATCGTCGATGTATTGGACAATGTGCTCCGCATGTGTCAACGCTTTCAGGACATGAACTTCGCGAAGTTGCGCTTCCCGACCCTTGGGTCCATGATACGCATACCTACTCTTCTTAACGGCAAAAACTTGACCCTTTTCAGGGCTTCGGGAGACGCTGTTGCTTGGCGTTACATTGCCAAACGAAAAAGCAATCGGGAGGGCAAGCTTCGTCACGCGGTAAACGGTGGAAAACTCGCCTTTGCCCACTTGTTCCACTTTGTCGAATCGGGAATACAAGCTAGCGTCCACATCGACATTGCTATTTCTGGCATTGACAGGAGTGACAAAAATGCTAGTCGAGGAGCGGAAGTCGCGAGCTGTGGTGGGCGTGACGGGAGGCGGCATGCTGACATCATTGTGACCGTCGACGGCCTGTGATATGGACAAACGGCTGGTGTCCAAGGGTAGAAAGGTCTCCTGAGGGGTTTGAGGCGTTCGACGACCGTCGACTGGGCTTCCTGAGAATGTTGAAACGTCTGGCATTAGTGATTGTGGTAATGAGAGACACTGATGGGTAGGGAAGTACGAACTTGAGGATTCTCTTGACGGAGCTCTCGCTGCTTTCACGGCGGAAAGTGGCAGAACAAAGGTTCGATTTGCGCTTGGGCTCTCCAGTGACTGCTCACTGAGATTGCTCAAACTGGAAGTGAGGGTCTGTTTAGTTGGTGTTGGTGGAACGTCGTTGTCCAAGGGCAACTCGTTGATGTCGCAGAACAGCTTGCGATCTTCACCATCCAGACTAAGAATGCTACCACGACGCGAGGTCTGTGATGCGGAGCCGCGCTGAAAAATAGAAAGACCTTTAGCAGGTGGTCCAAACGTGTCAGGAGCGCGGGAAGATGACGGGTAGAATGGCGTCGAAGGTAATCCAGCGAACGAGTTACGGCTATTGCCCTTTCTCTTTATCGCACTTCCGATCGGTGGCGGAAATGTCGCAAAAGGATTTGTATGCTTCTTGCACGGAGTATCCGGCGGGGCAAGTTTCTTGTCAGCTTCATCCTCTGGGTTGCGGTTGACCTTGGAAATAAGTCCGGTTGAGTTGAAGGCAGCTGCCCATAGTTGATGGGACTGGCTCGGGGTCGCAATCGCTTTGGTGTGCTCATTGGCGGACCGAGCACTGGGCCTGGTGGCGTTCAGCGGCAGAGAACGAGAAAACGGATGTGGCTTGGGCTTTTCTGCCAGTTTTGTTGGCGGCGCAAATGATGAAGTCTCCTCCTCTGTAAGACTGTTCCCAGAATTGGAAGTCGTGAGTATTTTGGAGAGCGGATGTGGCTGATGAGACTTATTGTCCATGGAATAAAGAGATGCGCCGGAGAGAGGTGCGCTAGTGCCGAATGGACTGTCACGAGGAGCTTGGGGTGGCACAAAATGCTCCGTGGAAAGTCGTGGCCGGCTTCGAGCTGGAGTGGATTGTTCTCCGCCCATCTGTGCAAGCTGTCTTTCACCCGATCTTCTTCCCCACGAGCCCTTGTCACCATAACGTTGCTGCAAAGTAGACTTTCGCAGAGAAGAAGATCGTTTGGGAAGATTAGATACAGGGCTAGGCGAAGCCAGTGGTTCCCGTCGGGCGGATGAGGATTCATTCATATCGCCAGAGAGCTCGTACTCGCAGGGTATTGAATCCTCATGAATGTCAAAACTCTGCAGTGGTACGGTGTTTGTGCTCAAGATGCCAAGGTCACCTGAGGGTCCAAGGCCTGTGAGTCCGTGCAAACTGCGTCGTTTGGCCACGGGACTGCCTTGGTTGGGGTAGTCCAGATTCATGGTCGCATCACTGCGTTTCAAAGCACCTGTCGTTGAAACCATGTAGGATTCGTTGCCGGCAGGGTCCAATGCCTTCAGGGTGTCGTCTTGACAGGAGCCCAGCACGTCCAAGTGGAAGCTGTGACGAGTCTGCTTTTCTGCTGAACCTTGAGTAGAGCGTGGCGATTGGCTATTTTCCTGCTCTCGCGAAGTCGTTGACCTTGGAGAAAGTGAGGCTGACGATGATCGCAAATTACCAGAATCTGGAGTTGCACTCAGCGCCCGTTTAAGGGGACTTTTTGGTGATGCCCTTGCGCGCGCCGAGGTCCTGGACGAGTGTGTTGATGTTCTGGCAGACTTTGCAGAGCGCAGAGACAGTCGAACGCTGGGTCGGAGGGGTGTCAAGGCAGACGACTGATGAGGAAAGGTAGCGTGTGCGGATGTAAGTGCCGGAGGAGCTGTCTGTGGTTGCGATGGCGCGATGTGCTGCCTTTGTGGTGTTGCCGCGAACCGACGAGACGGAGACTTAGGTGAAGCTCGTCGTGAATGGTCGGAACTCTGTGAATTTGTTCTGGATAGAAATTTGGATGGTGATCTAGATATGGATCGTCGAAGGCTTCTCACAGCAGACGTGACGTCCATATGATGTGCGTGTGTGGGCGATGGCAGAGCCAGAGTGCCTCCCCCATTGGAGAAGGACATGGATACTGTTGTTTACGGGCCGGTTTTGCTTGGAATGCAACGTCTGGTCCTTTGGGTCTTTCGCGGGCTGCGGTCCAATAACGGTGACGGCGTAGGTCAAGCTTCTTATAAATACCTGACTTCCTCCGTTCCAGCAAAATCGAGCTAGGATAATCGGATGCGATACAGCTACCGGAAGACTGGTCTCAAAGACTGAGGTGGAGTACTCGAAGGCTAGAAGAGTCCGGGGATGCAAAAGGAGTGTTCTGTTTTGTACCCAGCGGTGCGGAATCAAAGTCGTCTGTCGCAGTGCCGCCTTTTGAATGCCGGGCTTTAATGATTCTGTTTCATGTCTCGTCGGTATCTGGTGATGATTGGTGATTAACGCGTCGTTGCAGTCGCAATCAATGCGCCTTTGGAATATTTCTTTGTGCGGCCACTGTTCAGGAAAGCACGGGGTCGAAGAAGGGCCGTAGCACGTGCAAGAGCGGTCGTCAAAGCAGAGGTGTTGCTTAATCTGTGGCATTTACCACATGATGCGAGTTCGCCAGTGTTTGTTAGACTCTCTCACCCACACGAACGCGTCTTCAACGCGAGCTGTTCGTCGTCGTCGTCGTCGTCGTCGTCGTCTCAGTTCAAGGGCACGTCCAGTACTCGGCTCATAGCTTTGATCGAGTGCAGGTCTGCGACGCACACAAGGGAGGAGCAGCAGCGACAAAGGGGGGGCGAACAACTCATGAAGACACGAAAAGTGCCGGCCAGGAATGTGGATGGAACATACGAATAGTTCAGCGTGAGGGGAGGGCGTGAGGAGTAGGAGGAAGCAGCGACTCCTTGCTCGATTTGGCTTGGGCTTGGACAGTGCGGGCTGGTGTGCCAGTCGCGCCTGCCGGGGGGTGCGGGAGGGTGGAGTGACGCATTGTTTACAGTCTTACCTGCTGCAGCTAGCGCGACGCGCTGAGACGCGTCCCCCTGTCAGGAATCACAGAGTTGACACGCCACCGTGGGCATGTTGTGGATACTGCGGCGCGCTGCTCAGTGCTGTCCGTACTGTGCTTCCAGCTTTCCAGCTTTCCAGCTTTCCAGCTTTCCAGCTTTCCAGCTTTCCAGCTTCCAGCTTCCAGCCTCACTCTGCCCGCTCCGACCAACGGAAAGTCCAAGTCCCCAACTCCTCCAAGCCCAACGCGAACACACGCCCAAGGCCTGCGCATGAGGCTGTGTTCGCCTTCACGTCAGCCCGCTGGGTTGGGTACACAGCATCACCCTCCTGCCGGATATGGCAGACGCCCAGAGGGGCAGGAGCATTCGTTGGTCCATAGCTTTCTTCTTCTCAGACGAAAACACCTCGATGCGTTGGCCCCGGACACTGTTATCCACAGCCCCTTTCTTCACTGAGACTGTCAGAAACACTTCAGAAACCCTTCAGAAACCCTGACGCACGAGTCGCCCAAGCAGCCCCGTACACGGTACTAGGCGCCAGGTCTTGCGATAGCATGGCCATGCCGACCCGTCAGTCCCGCCGATGCGCCTCCGGGTGCAGGGTGTGTGTCTTGAGAGCTAAGACTTGGGAGAGTTCGGGTGGCGGTTAAAAGCACGCGAAGCCAACGGCGGCCAGGTCGTGACCGTTACTGCATTCGTCGGACGTGAGGTCATCTGTTATGCACACACACAGCACTCGATCACGGACGGACAGGAGGGCTGTTTTTTTTTCACTAGAACCAATGGCAAAATGCACCACTTTATGGACCCTGTTCGTGTCAATGGGAAGCAGGGATAACGTTGGGAAGTCTAGCTCTTTTGAACACTCCCATCTTCTCGCTATAAAACACTGCATTCATTCGGGTGCATCTCCTGCAGGCCAATCCATCGTGCTGATTCGTACATGACAATGATGATACTACGCGCTTGGGGCTCCAGCTTGGACGGGACCCAACAATTCCGACCATAGATGCTGCAAATTTGGTCCAGCCTCCCCAGTCCCGATGCAGCCCCTATTTTTGCGGCAAGTCATCTCGCTTCGTCATGGACATCTCCGGGGGTAAGCCCCAGTCTCCAGAGCCCCAAAGTGCTGGTGGTCTGTTTCCCGATGGCTGGGCTGAATCTACGGAACTTTGTCCAAAACGTCCGCACCTACAGGAGTAACGGTACTGTAACATGTCCAGGCGCCGTGTAGCCCCTGCTATCTTGCAACCGCGACTCGGGCGGACACTTGGGGCTTCCCCCCATGTCTAGATCGCAAACCAGAGGTGCAAAAAGGCCCCTCATGCTTCCTCGTGCCGCGCGTTGATCCATTGCGAATCACGACCGAAAGGGTGCGGTCGCTTAGTGTGGCTCGCCAGCCACTGGCGGCCAGCCCCTTTGACCGCCACCGGATACCGCAGGACAGCGGCAGGCGCATGCACATGATTGGTTCGGTCGGAACCCAGGCACACCGCACCTGAGCAAATTATGGGCTGCAGGACATCCAGGGTCTCACCATGCTGCAAACGAGCCGCCGGTTTCCAAAACGCGTGTCGGACACTGCGGGCCTTCCGCCCTTTTTTTTTCCTTCTTGACCGCGGACGTGGGATTTTTTTTTTGAGAATCTGGGGCCGGGAGGACGGAAAGATGGAGAGAGAGAAGGAGAGAGCTCTGAGGACTGTGTCAGAATCGCCACGTGCTTATGGTTGAGGACCAACCTGATTGACTAGCATGTGGACGGACGCGCGCTTCGACTCACCTACCCGGGAGGTGAATCATTTCCTTGTTTCCTTATTCATTTTCAGTTTTTCCAATCATTTGTTTTTCCGGGGAGGGGGCGCACAGAACACGAATCAAGCAATCTTTTTTTTTTGCATCATGACAAGATAATCAACCACTGTCGTGACGCTTGTGTTGACCCGATAGATCCGTTGGGTACGCATCTTGCATCACATGCTCGTGTGGAGGACTACGCAAAGCCACGCACACACGAAGCAGCTCAAGATGCGCTATTGACACCGGAAGGAGGTCCCCCCAGAAACCCCAGGCCGGCATTAGCACATGACCTCATCGCCGCACCGAAGTCAATAAAAGTGACGATCTATATAAGAGATCTCTTCATGCGACCAAGCGCAGGGGCTAAGATATCAAACCCCAAACTATATGCACTAGTAGCATAGACCACGACTCCTTCTTCCCCCTCTTTGTCCTTGTTTATGTATCCCGAGAGTTATATCCACGACCCCTTCCCCCGTGAAGACGGAAATCCCCTTTAGTATAGCTCCATCTTTTCCAGATGGATAAGTCCGTTGGGCGGCTATACTCGGAAGAAAAAAAAAGGCAAAAAGGAGAAAAAGAAAAGAAGGGGTGAGGGAGGCACGGTTAGTTAGCACCTTGCCCAAAAGAGACGCAGGGAAGAAAAAAAAAAAACAAGTATAAGTAAATAACAATGGAAATCGAAACCCAGAAAATGAGGACAAAAAAAGAGAAAGCAAAAAAAGGAAAAAGAAAAGAAAGAAAGAGAAAAGGGGCAACGACCGTTATCACGCATGAACTTACCGGGATAAATTGCCGCAGCTTGACGCCGGCCTGGGCAAATACAGCCGCTGCCTCCTTGTCCATGCTATAGCCATGGGCGTACACCACCTCGGCGATGCCCACCTGGCAGATCTTAATGCTGCAAGTCAAGCACGGACACGTATCGCAGTAAAGCACCGACCCGTCCCTGATTCGCTCCCTGCCGGCCTCGAGGAGGGCATTCTCCTCGGCATGGATGCATAAACAAGTGGCCAGGCCGACGCCCGACCCATGGCCATCGTTGCAGCGGGGACAGCCTCCGTCGGCGCAGTTGCGGAGCCCGCGAGGGGTGCCATTATATCCGGTACTGATGACACGGCGCTCTCGACCGACGAGGACGCAGCCCACCCGACGCTTCATGCAGTTGGATCGATGGGCGGCCAGAGACGCCAGAGCCATGAAGTACGTGTCCCATCCGGGGCGCAGGCGATCTGGGTTCGGAATGTCCAGCTTGCCCAGCGTGGCATACAGATGGGCAAGCGACGACGACGTGTTGAGGAGCCTGACCGTGGCGCGCGAGATGAGCGGCTGGAGGCCCCCGTGCGCGTCGTAGAGATGCGCGTCGTTGCGCATAACAAACTCCTCGAGCGTCATGGCCTCGCCGGCGTCACCAGCGTCACCAGCGTCACCAGCGTCACCCCTGCCCGCGGTCCTGGCCCGCTGCTGGAACCGCCGCCATCGGACGGCAACGGGCGCGTCGATGGACAGGAGGAGGAAGAAGGGGCGGCGCATGAAGACATCCAGCACCCCTTCCGTGGGGATGTCGCTTGTCACGAATCGGCTTCGCCACCGCAGCGTGACGTAGTCGAGAAGCGCTTCGGGCGAGGCAAACCTGTTCGTGTCCTTCATGTCG
This sequence comes from Claviceps citrina, assembly GCA_018360365.1. Lineage (NCBI taxonomy): Eukaryota > Fungi > Ascomycota > Sordariomycetes > Hypocreales > Clavicipitaceae > Claviceps > Claviceps citrina. The sequence continues at coordinate 23,814 of SRQA01000018.1, forward strand.
ACGGCCTGCGCGTGCGGTCGCAGGGCCAACGACATGTCTGATGCCGCCCCAGTCTTGAGATCATCGTCGGAGGAGGACTCGGCACTTGCTGATCCAGAAGACGCAGCCTCGTGCTGGTCGTCACCATCACGCGAGGAACCACATTCGCGCTTGCCGGGCGGAGGCTCTAGATAGAGGTGCTTGAAGCCATGATGCTCGACGAGATATTGAGCAACTGTCTTCTTGCCAGAGCAAATGCCTTTTTTTTTTTTTTTTTTTTTTTTTTTTGGTTCCCCAATTTTTTGGGTTAGAAAATCTTCAATCACGACCGATGGGAGAATGGGAGAGCTTTGCCACAAATCTTACCGCCACAGACCCCAATAAGCATTTTCCCCCCTCGTGGTCTTGGTCTGGCTCTTGTTCTTGGAAATGACGGTCGATGCAACGCTGTACTATCAAGTCCCGCCTTTTGGTCGGCTCCCCTGACAAACTCAGACGTTGGCCAAAAAAAAAAAGAAGCACGTGGAACCTCACACGCGGTGTTGTGTGTCTCTGGAGCCTTGCCGTGTGGGGTTCGCGTGCCACCCCCAGATGCAGTTGCAGGGCTTTTTGAAGCACTCCCTGAAATCACCTTCACCAACCGATCTTTTCACACGGATCTGTCGCGTACATGGAGATGGAAAGCAGATGCGCCCACTGGGTCGATCGACTGCCGGACGGCTTGGCACTTCTTCTTACATGCCGGGAACAGACATGTCGCGCTCAAACGACAAGATGACCCTGGCTAGGTATACATCATGTATCCTTAATCGCCCCTACCAGCAGCTGTAGAGATGTTTTTGGTTTTCGGTGAAATCGAATCAGGCAGTTGAGACACTGCAACGATTCCCCAGAGACAAATTTAGAGGGATACTCGAGGCGATGATTTCAACAGAGAAAAGAAGAAGAACAAAAAGAAAAGGCAGATTTGCAGCGAATGACATTACCGCCCAAAAAAAAATTACAGAGAAAAAAGAATCAATGTAAGAGAGACCAAAGGAAGCACAAACCACAAGCGTAGGAGGTTGTGCCGAGAAGGCAAAAAACGAAGGATCTCCGGTACAGGGAATCGAACCCTGGGCTGCTCGGTGAGAGCGAGCGATGTTAGCCACTACACCATACCGGATGATTCTGGTTGTTGATGGACAGAGCTTTATTGTACCATACAAAGCTACCTCATGTGGCCTTTCATGCTTTTATTGTTCCGCCGCCGAGTACTATATTCACAAAACCCTTTCACGCGGCGTCAGAGCTGAGCTCATTGATTCTTCGGCCATCTTGATGGATCATTAGAGGCCACATCCGCTAGGGGCATGCGCGCACCAGGTTTCGTGTAGGCCTAGAGCTGGTCACTCGGCTGTCCACTGCGTCCTCGTGCTGGCTTGAAGCCCTGCACCAACCCCGCGGCGGGGCAGGCTATCAGGTCATGGCCTGGGCCCAGCAGCGTTTGCGACAGCCTGCCACCACCAGACTAGCCTCGTGACGACATCTGGACCATCAGTGGCCGTCATCTGACAATCTGTCCGTCCTTAGACTGTTCGAACCGCTCGCTCGCGTCCATGTCGCCGAATTCATGTTCGCTTCAACAACCTCTTCCACGTCTCGAAACGATCCCAACCATCGAAAACGAAAGACAGCGACGGCGACGGCGCATCACCGTCTAATCGGAGCCCTCCCGTTCGCGCAGTACACCCGAATCAAAGCTCACTTCTGTGGAACGTGCCGTCTCTCACGGCCACGGCGCCGCGCCGCTCGCTACCATGGCTCCGCCGCTGCAATTTGCGACATTTACCTCGGAGATTGAGCTCCCGTTCTACTCTGCAATCTTCGCGTCCAAGCTGGACTACGACAAGCTGGATGACTCGGCAAGGAATGTCCTCGGCGTGTACGAGCCGAGAGTAGAAGACCCCGAGGCTAGCTGCAAGATGCAGATTCTGGGAAATGCCTTGACGAGCCAAACGTGAGTTCTTGGGTTCTCATGTCTTGAGGCAGGAGACCATGGGTTTTGGGCGTGTCGGTTGGTAACACTCATAGGGCTTCCCAAAGCGCTTCCCTCGGAATCGCTCGGGCAGAGGGCATCATAAAGAACGTCAACACGCTAGAAGACTTCAAGAACATGGACAAAGCGGCCATGATCAAGACGGCCGGAAGACAGGTACCTTACTGTTTCCAAAATGCCTGCTCCTCCTTGCTCTATGCTTGGGATACTGGTTGACCTTTTTTTTCCTCGGGGATTGGCGGGCGGCGATTCATTTGCTCAAACTAGATATGGGATGCGATCAACGATGGGACCATTTACTCGGTGCCATCTCTATTATCATCTTTCGTCATACTTTCCTACGCCGACCTGAAAAAGTACAAATTCACATACTGGTTTGCCTTTCCGGCATTACACTCGGACCCCCCATGGATACGAGCAGGACGCAGTGAGCGCCTCAGTCCTGATGAAAGCACGGCACTTGTCGACAGAGTTGGGACGTGGCGGTACAGCGTCGACAGTCGCCAGCACGGCTTCTTCCTTGCCAAAAAGGTCCGGGGTCACCAGCTGGAGAGCGAGGACAACGAAATGGCGAACAACAAGTTGACGTTTGGGTGGGAGGTGGCATCGCTGCGGCGGTTCGAAGATGGCTTCTTCAATGATGTGGCCGAGGAGGACCGCCATGTGGCGTTTGTCGATCCGTCCACGTACGCAGAGGGGCCTGGGTGGCCGCTCAGAAACCTCTTGGTCCTGATCCGGCAGCGATTTCGCATGCGAAGGATCAAGATCATATGCTACAGAGACACCTGGGCGCGAAGACACGAGGCCAAGAGCGTCGTGCTTCCCATCGAGATGGACGTGGTTGAGAAGATGGAGCTGACCGAGATGCCCAAAGTGACGGGTTGGGAGAGGGCACGGAATGGCAAGCTGCAAGCTCAACTCGCCAACCTGGGCGAGTACATGGATCCGGCAAGACTGGCAGATTCGTCAGTCGATCTGAATTTGAAGTTGATGAAGTGGCGTCTCGCACCGGACTTGAACTTGGACCTGATCAAGAACACGAGATGTCTTCTGCTGGGTGCTGGCACTCTGGGAGGGTACGTTTCAAGGAACCTGCTCGGCTGGGGCGTGAGGAAGATTACATTTGTGGACTATGGACGTGTCTCATATTCGAATCCCGTACGCCAACCTCTGTTCGAGTTCAGCGACTGTACTCATGGCGGTCGACCAAAAGCCGAGGCCGCCGCAGCTATGCTGAAGCGCATCTACCCCGGCGTCGAAAGCGAAGGGCACTCCCTGTCTGTGCCCATGTTGGGGCATCCATTTACGGATGAGTCGAGGACCAAAGCAGATCTTGGAAAGCTAGAGAGGCTGATTGAAGCCCATGATGCTGTCTTCCTGTTGATGGACACGCGTGAGTCAAGATGGCTGCCCACCGTGATTGGGAAGGCTCGTGGCAAGATTGTCATGAACGCCGCATTGGGGTTCGACTCGTATGTCGTCATGAGACATGGGTCGGAGACCAAGAACGATGGTCAAGCACCGCTCGGATGTTACTTTTGCAACGACGTCGTCACGCCAGCCGATGTATGTTGCCATGTTCTTTTTCAGCGGGCCATGGCCATGCGCCAGAGCCACCAGCAACGTTCTCGCGTGTGACATGCTAACAACGGTCGAATAGTCGATGAAAGATCAAACGCTCGACCAGCAATGCACAGTCACTCGGCCAGGCGTCGCAGCCATCGCATCCGCTCTCCTTGTCGAGCTTCTCACCAGTCTCCTACAGCATCCCCTCGGCAACGATGCACCGGCGCCGCAGCCCACACTGGGTCACATACCCGATCGCGAACCCCTCAACCATCCCTTGGGCCTTGTCCCTCATCAAATCCGCGGCTATGTGTCAACGTTTCAGAACATAGTTATCCGCGGACAATCATACGACTGCTGCAGTGCCTGCAGTCCCAGGGTCCTGGATGCCTATCGAACAAACGGCTGGGGATTCGTCAAGAGGGCATTGCAAGAGAAGAATTATGTTGCCGAACTGTCTGGACTGGCAGAGGTTCAGCGGCGCGCAGAGGAGATGGCCGCCGATGTTGATTGGGAAGAGGATGATGCTGATGTAGTCGAGGATGCCGGCGACGAGCTCTTGTAGGGGCCTTGTTTATGTGGTGCGAGCAAGGAAAAAAAAAAAGGAAACATGGGGCCTGAGTCACCTGATAACAAGACGGTGTTTTGCGAATGTATCGACTTTTACCATGTCAGGGTGGACTCCAAGGGTCGGATCTGACGGGAAGTCCATGTTTTTGTAGGTAAAGTGCCCATTCCGGACGTCGGCACTTGGCGGGCCTTCCTACGGCGTATCGGGCTTGTATTTGGCATAGACAGGATGATGGATTTTTGATTTTCCAAAGGAATATATGGAGCCAGTTTAGACTTGTCTTTGTGAGCTTTCATGGGCATCGGCCTTTTTCGAATTGTGCAGCGAATGCTCTTCCAAGGGCTGATGCCACGCACGATCTCTGCACGATCTGCGCACGCGCGAGACATGCAAATCGTTCACCGCCAGCAAGCCGAGCGCCGGCCCTCCCTTTGGAGCACGGCGAATCGCCGATGCAAGTCACTCCGTGGTTCTCTCGGCGCATGTCCGAGAGCCGTATGTGGCGCAGCAGCGTCATCATGCTGCCTGCTCCCCATCATCCCAGCCAATTGCTGCTGCTGCGAGGCGGCTTTTGGGAAGCGCACGATCTGTGGCTGTGATGCCGGCCGTTCCTGCCTGTTGCACAAGGGGAAATTGGGAATGCAGAGCGGGATGCAGAGCGGGCGCGATGACGTATGTCAGGAAAAGAAGGAAAGCACGGCAAAGCTGGCCAGAAAAAAAAAAAAAAAACCGGCTAAAAGCAAGTCGCCCACAAGCCAAACTTGGAGGCGACTCTTGGTCACGACTCACTGCGAAGGCGAACCGCGCGCTTGAAGAAGGGAAAGCTTTCCATGGAAATTGGCCAGTTTGGGCCGGTGGCCTGGTGTTGCGCGGCTGTCCATTGTTCAAGCTGGGTGGATGAGTCGATGACGCAGCCGTCAGAGGGGTGGCCACTGGGCAGGGCAGAACGGGCAGGTTTGGTGGAGACATCGGCCCAGATTGGACAAGCCCTGCCAAAGCCCCTGCCAGCGGTCTGCCAACGACCTGCCCAGGCTGCCCAGGCTGCCCAGGCTGCCCAGGCTGCCTCGCGGCCCCCTCGGCGACCCGAAGCCCGCCTGAGTGGGCTGGACCGTGGACGTTTGGGGGCTTGGCCAGAGGGAGTCAGCCAGCGGTCGTCCGTCACTCGCGCTGAGGTATGCATGAGTCCGGCTTGGAAATCAAATAAGAGACCTCTTTCTCCCACCCCTCCTTTGCTCGGACACTTTCCTCTCTTGTCCTTCCTTGTCGCCGCCCAAAGTACCTTTCCTCTTGCACGAAAATCCGTCAAACGTCATCACATCCTCCACCTCGCAAACACATCATTCTGTGCAGAGCGCTAACGTGCTTCGACCGACACCATGCCTTTCACCGCCAGGTAAGACTCCGAGTGTGTGCCGACGGACAAGGATGCTGGTGCTTGAGCTGGGGGCGAGGGCGTGCGCTGGTTTTTCGACTTGTCGTCGTGCGTGGCCGTTTTGTCGGCGCGTAACACAATCTTGCGCGTTGCAAGCCCTCGTCGCGTCTTTACAAAGTGGCGGCATCGGATGTCTCAATGGACGAGAAGAACACATCAAGCATGCGCGCCATTATGGGTTGAGGGGAAGCTAACAGAAGAAATGACAGCGACATCTGCAAGATCATCTTGGCCATCATTCTGCCTCCCGTGGGTGTCTTCCTCGAGACAGGCTGCGGCTCGCACCTCCTTATCAACATTCTCCTCACAATCCTGGGTAAGCTCGCCTTGTTTGTTCCCGAGCGGTCCCCGGGTTAAAACGCGCGCCACCGCCTTCCTTCGTCGTGACCAAGTCTGTCTGCAGTTCCACTGACACCATGGCTTCTCTCACAGGTTACATTCCCGGTATCATTCACGCCCTTTACGTGATTTTGAAATTCTAATGGCGGGCGGCTGCTCCCACTGCCGCTTGCGCGCCCAACTCGTGTGCTCTCACAACTTTGTCTGCCGGCGATGAGAGGTCATCTCCTGTCCAGCTCACTGTGTGACGTGCAAGACAGCGTGGTTTCACCCCGACTAGGCAACCGCGGTGCTGCGGGGTGGATTGCTTACGAGTCACCGATATATGAATTCTGATTTGAATATGATGATGCCCAGTTGTAACTTTCCTATGACGGGCAATAGGTATCGGGGGCATGGATGTTATTTGTTTGTCGCACTTCGTCGCCCGTTGGTCGCTGCTCGAGTCGGATTTCTACAGGGACACTATTAGATACCCATTTTAATTCAGTAATATCTTCCAACCACGTATGCTTGCACGTATTTTCCATTCATCACTGGTGCGAAAAGGCAGTTGCGCTCGAGCGGACAAACAAGGCATCTGCGCTTAGAGCATTGCGTGCAATGTCACCTCGGGTGTTTGTCACAGTTTCTCAGCTAGCCTGCTGTGGAGCAACATGCTGACATTGCCCAGCATTTTGAGCTCTAAATCGTCTACTCTTCTTCGTCTCGTACTCTCCCCAGTTTTTTCCCGTACAACAAACTCCCGGCCAAGGAGCCCCCCAGCAGAGACCCAGCATACAGGCCAACCACGATGGTGACGGGCCACTTCTGCCAGTCCCGATCCCAATCCAGCGGAATAGGCACCGCGCCCAGCCACGCGCCCAGTACCGCACCCGCCAAGGCCCCGAATGTTTCGTCCAATGGCGCCGAGGCACCCACCACAGCTAGCCATGCCTGCCCATCAGTGCCCCTCGTGTAGAAGATGGGGAAGACGGCGAGCAGGGCAAAGTGCGCGGCGCAGAGAAGCGTGTGGGACAGGTGCGTGAGGAACGGGGCGCCGAAGAGTATGAAGAAGATGTGGACGATGGGGGTGACCATTGCCGTCAGGAGAAGCGCGAGGATGGCAGTCTTGTGTGAGTGGTTGTGAGTCTTGTCTTGCGCAACGACTGTTGTTGTTAGGTAAAGGCGTCACTTACGGACATGGCATCATTGCGGGCGCACCCTCCCGCGGACCTTTTCTTGCCATCGCCCGGTCGCGGCTTCTTGGATGTTTGGGAGCCGGCGACGGGGAGGCAGAGGAGAGCGTAGGCGGTTTGAAAGGCCGCCACTAGGGGAAGAGCATATTGGAGGGTCGAGACAGGATCGCGGACCAGGTCGCTGAAGCGGGCGGCGAGGAGGACCAGGAGGAGAGTCGGGCGGAGGAGGGCGATGCTTTTTGAGAGGGGGCTATCGAGGAGCGGAACGGGGGAGATGGCCGGTTTCCTTGTGGTTTCGGGGCCGTGGGCGGAGTGTTCTTCCTTGGTGGTGGCTGAGGACATTGCTGACGGGGGCCGGCGGCCACGGGGAGGATGGGAGGGACGGTGACTTTCAATATAGCAAATCGATGGACGTTGAAGCCATTGGGAGGGTTTCTGCTGGCCATTGCGGCGAAACTGCGGCCCACCCACCCGGACCAACCATATGGCTGCTGGCCGCCGCCTGGCAGACCCATAATAATCATCCGCAATACCAATACCGGCTGGTGCAGGCAGATAGCTTCAAGCTGGCTTCCCTCTCATGCAACCGACGCAACCGACTTCAATCGCACAAATGGGAGTCTGCGAGACGCCGGGGATGATCCAGTAGGTAAGGTGACAGCACGGTACAGTGGCCGGGCTCAAACGCACCACTGACATCCACCAGCCTCTCCACCGCATTCATCGAAAATCAACCATGAGGGCGAATCTGGCCCGCCATGGTCGCCGGCTCCTCATCTACCAGGCGGCTTCTGCGCCAGCTTGTCTTTCCCACGCGAGCACGGCGCTGCGGCGGCCACGGCCGGTTGCACGACGACCGGTGGTGTGCCGAACTTTCCAGAGAACCTTCCTCAACGCCCTATTCCAGAAGCCGCCGCGGGAGGTCCGACAGCCGGAATACGAGCCGGGATGGCTGCTCATCATGGTTTGGAGGAGTCGCATGCTCGACAATTTACGACCGCCGCCCAGGGCGGAGCTGAGGGAGGCGTGGAGGAAGCTGATGGAGTCCAAGCTGAAGAGGAGGATACCGCTGAACAGCACCCAGGCACTCCAGTGTCGACGACTGCTGGATTACCTGAAACCGGGTCTCGGCCAACATCAACCATACAAAGCGCTGACACTGGACGAGATAAGAATGGCACGGCAGGTTCTCCTCGAGATCGAGCCACTGGAAAGGACGAAGAACCATCTCGAGTTCGGGAAAGCGTTGCATGCTCTGTGGCCGTTGGGGAGTTACTCGGGGACGGGGACAGCGAGCGCCGCTGCGCAGCACTGGAGCTGGATCGTCAAGATGTTGTGCCAGTATGGGGGCTCGCAAGAGGCGATGCAGATGGTGCAGTCCAAGTGGCACGACCCTGCCTACTTTTCGCGTCTGACAGAAGAAGACACTCTGCTGGAGTCGGTCGTCCGAGCACTTGCCAGAGAAGACAAGGAAGCGGAGCTTGTGGCATTGGTGACGTACGCAATGGAGCATGGGATTCCGTACAATCCCACCATTCAAGGCGTCATGGTTGAGTACCTTGCCAAAAAGGACCGCGTGGCCGAGACGCAACGGTGGCTCAGCCAGCCCACGGGGCAAAAACATGCCCTGGTGCCGGTGTATCGGACGGTGGCGTCATTTGGCCGCCGCAACGGCCTCCAGGAGTGGGCAGTGCCTCTTTTCCTCGAGCTGGGCCAGTCACAGCCGAGGTGGAGGAAGTGGGACGTGATTCTACAGTCCATCCTGCTGCTGGGGAAAAGCCTCGCCGAGGTGGATGTCATGATGTCGCACATGGTTGATCACTGGGGGCCCGTCAAACCGACCATACGGACGATGAACGGTTTGCTGACGGTGGCCGTCGAGACGCGAGACGCCAGTCTGGCCGACGAGATTCTCGCACTAGGGGCTGAGAAGGGACTCGCGCCCAACGGGAGAACACACCTCACTCTGCTCGAGCTGCGGCTCGAGACCGGAGACGTCGAGGGCGCCAAACGAGCCTACGAGCAGGTCCGGCACTACGAACCCTGGAACAACGAGGGGGGCGAACAGGACCTGCGCGAGTTCTGCCGGTCGACGAACCGATTGCTGACTCTGCTGTCACGGCAAGTTCCCCCGGACTTCAAACTCATCAGCCAGCTCCTCGAGGGCGTCGAGGAGGATCAGCTGCTCCTGGAACCCGAGACGGTGGGCACCCTTTGCGTCAGGTTTCTGGAGAACGACCAAAACTTTGATGTCATGGACCTGCTGTCGGTCCACTCGTTCCTCTTCAGCGAACAGCAGCGCGAAGTGGTGCAAAACGCCTTCGTCGCCTTTTGCGCCGACCCGGGAACGAGCACGTCCCGCGCATGGGGAGCCTACCAGCTCCTGCAGCAGTTCTTCCAGGACACGAGCCCCGAGCGCCGCATGCAGCTCATGCAGGCCTTCTTTGACCGGAAACGACCCGACATGGCCTCCCACGTCTTCGGCCACATGCGGCAGCACCGCAACAAGAGCTACCACCCCACCATGGAGACGTACGTCCGCTACCTCGAGGGCGTGACGCGGCATCCCGACCCGGAGGGACTGGCCACGGTCCACAACATGCTCAAGACGGACGCGACGATACAGCCCAACACGAGGCTGTACACCGGCCTGATGCTCGCGTACACGGCCTGCGACAAGCCCGCCGTGGCGCTCGACTTCTGGAACGAGATCACCCGGTCTGCCGAGGGCCCGTCGTACGCCAGCCTCGAGGCCGTCTTCTGGGCGCTGGAGAAGAAGCCGGGCGGCGAGAGGCAGGCCCGCGAGATTTGGGAGAGGCTCGAGAGGATGGACCTGGAAGTGCCCCCGGCCGTGTACAATGCCTACGTGGGCGCCATTGCCGCTGCCGGCAACGAGAAGAAAATCCGAGGACTCATCATCAACATGGCATCGCATGTGGGGGTGGAGCCAAGTTCCATGACGTACGGACCTGAACCCCCCCCCCCCCCCCAAAATGTCCCCGACGCCGCCGCCCACCACCACCCCGACCATCCACCTCGTCCGCCACGCCCAGGGCTTCCACAACCTCTCCGTCGCCAACGAGTCCCTCCCGGACCCGGACCTGACCCCCCTCGGCGAGCACCAGTGCTCCGACCTCCGGGCCTCGTTCCCCTTCCACGCCCGGCTCGCCCGGCTGGTCGCGTCGCCGATGCGGCGCACCATCCACACCTGCAACCTGTCGTTCGGCGGCGCCGGCAGCCTCTACCCGATCCTGCTGCTCGACATGCTGCAGGAGGTCTCGGCCGCGCCCTGCGACACGGGCTCGAGCAAGGAGGCCCTGCACGCCGAGTTCGGGCACGACATCGACACGAGCCGCGTGGGGGACGACTGGACCGACAAGCGCGCGGGGGGCGTGTTCGAGCCGTCGGTCGGGGCCCTCACCGCGCGGGCCAGGCACGCGAGGAGGCTGCTGAGGGAGATTGCCGACGAGGCGGAGGGGGATGTCGCCGTCGTCACGCACGGGGGGTTCCTGCACTTCCTGACGGATGACTGGGAGGGCATTCCGGCGGATGGGGGTGAGTGTCCTTTTTCTGAAGTCCCCCATCTGATGCAAGAATTCATGGACTAACCAACCACAAAACCGCCTTCATCAGCCACCGCCTGGACAAACTGCATGTGGCGATCCTACACCTTTGAGCAATGCGACGACGAGGACCACAACGACGACGACGTCCGACTCGTCGAAACGGCCGAGAGCCGGCACCGCAGGCGGCACGTCCCAGAGGGGCCCCTCACCGCGACGGAGCAGCGCGAGCTCAAGGCCGTGGTTCAGGCCCGCATAGCGCCCTATCTCAAGATGAAGGCTTGAGGCCGGAGGCCTGAGGCCTGAGGCTGACGCGCGGCCAGGGAAAAGGGGAATCCATGCATGCATGCATGCATGCATGCCTGCATACACACATACACACATACATACGATACATACATACAGCTGCCATTGTGTCATGGACTGGAGGGCTTTTGTTCTTTCTGGACTTGCATCATGCATCACATCATGCATCATACATCACATCATCGTGGGCTCAACGGAGGAAAGAAGGGGGGCTGGGGGCGGGGCGGAGCGGCGGGGATACGGACATTGCCATATCTGTATAATATAGAATAAAGCTTGTTTTTGGCTGCGCACTCGGGAGACGAGAGCCGTCTTCTTTTTGTCAGAATAGATCAAACCTTGTAATCAAAAATAATCAAGAAACTAGAATTTTGCACTCATCTGTACGAAAATCGAGTCACCTCCCTCTCTTTGTGCTTTGTGCGAATGCCACCACAGCCCGCAGGTAGACAGACCCACTTCAACGTCTCCACGACTGACTGATTCCTACGAATAAGTTCGAGATGAAATAAAATAGAGAAAAACATCCTAGTCATATCATTCATCATTCATGAGAAATTTCAACTATATCGCGTCATGGTGCATCATTATCGCCGTCACGCTTCACCCAGCCCCCTCTCCACCCCCAAAACCAATGCCGCCAACTTGCGTGTCACGTCTCTCGCATCCTTCCCGATGAGTAGCATGATCACCGAAAGAGAAAGAAAAAAGAAAAAGGCCGCCTCCGTGATTCATTGGGTGTCCACTGCCAATGAAAGGTCTCATGCAAATCCACATTGCTTTTTATCAGACCCCCATGCGCAGGCTATGCGATCAGAAAGAAAGAGGTTCTTCAGGAGTATAAAACAGCCACCAGTACAAGAGTTTCTTTGTCCTTATTTTAAGACTTTTTGAGAGGGGCAAGAAGAAGGAGTGAGAAGAAGAATTCGAAAAAAAAAAAAAAAAAAAAAAAAAAAAAAAAGCATAAAAACTAGAAGGAAACAAGACGGCTGCGTAAGGTGGCATGATGAGCGTTTCTAGATTGTTTGTCGTTACATGTCGTCATAAATTCGTGGTAATAATAATAAAGCGGCCGTGGGCTGGTGTTTCCATCTCAGCCTCCCTCTTGGTCATTCAAATCATAAGACGGACGATTGCCAAGTGAGAAACTTTGTTGCGCTTGACCCTCGGTGATTGCTGCGAAGCTTTTCCGATCGCCTTGTATAGAGGAAAAAAGAGATAAATTGCTGCTGTTGTTGTTCTCGTCACGATGCGTATCATTCGAAGGATGCAGTGGAAGAACTGCTGGAATGAGTTCCTGATCGACGTCCATGACGTTCGCTGCTGTCCCTAGAAGAGGCGTGACGGCTCTTGCGACGGCGGCCAGAGTCGGAAGTGGCAGGCATGCCTTGCACGATTCCGTTGCGAGCAAGCATGCCTCCATTCACAGAAAAGTTTCTGCAGACCATGAAGGCGCGCATGGCAGCATTTTCCTGGGCCAGAAGATCGGACTCGTAGCAAAGATCAGTTTGATACTCGCGCCCATTGACAAGGACCAGGCAGGTATAGCCGTTGTGGTCGCGATAGCACTCGTACGAAGGGTCCGTCCATCCTCGGCGGCGACAGAGGCCTGGTACACGGGCAAACTCATGGTTAGCAACGCTTCCTCAACGTCTCTTTGCGGCTGGAAAGGGTACAAGACGTCGTGATGCCAAGCAGACGTGTGTGATGGGTGTGATGGGGGGGTGCAATGAAGACGTCATGACACCGGGCATGTTTTTTGCATGAGGTGCTGGCTGCACTGGAACCCGACGCGCGCCGACCGCTGCGTGAGCGTGATGCCAAGTGCCGATGAGACAGCGCGGCACGGCATGAATAGCCGCCGATTTGTGCTTCCCTTGTCGGGATGTTGTTCTGTCGTCGTTTCTGACAATCGCCTTTGTCTGGCCAATTGGAGAGAGCACTGCTGGCTGGACTGGATGCCGCTGAACTGGATGCCGCTTGCTCCGAGGCGATCCATTGAGGCAGTCATGTTGGCCAAGCAAAGATGCAAGCGCAAAGGCAAGCAAGCAGAGAAGACTTACTTTCCAGGTACTGCATGTAGAAGCCGCCCATCTTGGTGGTTGTGCAAGGTCGAGCAGCCGCGATGGCCCGCGGGGGGAGACAGATGAAGCTCTGTGCGAAGGGCCGAGTTGGGACGCCGGCGGTTGGTTGCGACGTGGCCGAGTGCAAAGGGCCTCTTGCAGTGAGCTTATCGAGGCTGGCAGAATGCAAGAGCTGCAAGAGCTGCAAGAGCAGGACCGGTGAATGGAGCAATGGCAGAAGCGAGAGTCGATGCGTGAAGAAGAGCCGGAGGAAACGAGGGAGGAGAGGTGGGAAAAGCCGAGTAAAGTATATATGTAAGTGTCGTTGCAGTTGCAGTGCGCGGTGCGGTGCAGCCCACGGATTGCAGTCTTGCAGTCTTGCAGATGGAGGCAGAAGGAGGCAGAAGGAGTTGTGCCCGCGGCCTGCTGCTTGCTTGCTTGCTGGCCGGCTTGCTTGCTCGCGCTTGTCGATCCCGTCCGTCCGTCCGTCCGTCTGGAGAGCTCGAGAGGCAAGAATGGGCAAGAATGCAGCAAGGGAAGAAGGGCAGCAAGAGAGCAGGCAGCAAGGAGAGCAGGCCCCGGAGGACCGAGGGGGTGTGTCATGCAATACCATGTCATGGACGGGCAACGTGGACGGGCGAGACGGCCGAGTCCACGTCGGCGCTGGGCCGTCGACGAGGGCCACGACGGCCACGACCACGACGGGCCACGACCACGACGGCCTCGGGCGCGCAGCTGCGACGACGAGCAGCGGCTCAAGGCTCGAGGCTCCAGGCTCCAGGCTCAGACTCGACGCTCGAGGCAACATCGAGGCAGAAATTAGAATCGAGCCAAAATCAAAAGAGGTGTGACCCATTCTGATGTGCTGGCGTGCCTCGTCGCCAGTTGATGGGAAACCACTGCGCGCTAGCCCGCTCCACCGCGCCGGCGCTTCGGCTGGGCAGTGGGCAGTGGGAAGCGGGCGGTGGGCACTGGGCACTGGGCACTGTCCACTGGGGCGCACCTTCCTCACCAGTGGCACTTGCTCAACTTGCTGCTCAACTCGCTCGCGAGTCGACGTCCACGGTCCGATTGTCGATTTGGCCAGGAACCGAACTTCCAACCCCCCCCCCCCCCCCCCCCCCCCCCCCCCCCCCCCCCCCCCCCCCAACCCCTCGTCCCGCCTCTCCTCTGACAGGGATTCCGCACTTGATAGAAAAATGACAGAAATGGCCGCTGCTCGGGCGGCATCCCCTCGACTGCTCATGGCTTTACACGTTGTAATCCCAACAATGACTCCTGTCTTTTCATGCAATTCGTCTTTCTTTTCTCTTCTCTGTGTCTCCGACAAGCACACGCAGCCAACCATGGTCATCAAACATCCGCATTTGTCCCACAGCGTCAGCATCGACAGTTGACAGCCGGCTCCTCGTCATAAACAAGCGCACAGCGAACACCGGCGGCTCATACCTACCTGCTTAGTGTGGTTCGTGGGTGGGTGTGCGCTGTGTCGTGGCAGCATGGAGACTTGAGAGGAGACGCAGGAAAAGGTTCATGTCAAGAAGGATTCGCATGGACCCTCGTCTTGAACAAGAAAGCTCTGGTTGGCTACAGCCTACCACGACCCTCTTCCGGCAAGCCCAATGCACGGCTATGTCGTGTAATAAGTCTGGTGGATAAAGCCTCCAGTTCTGGTGCTCTTTGAACAGTTGCCAGACGCACCTATCGAGAGCTATGAAAAGCTGGTGCTTGTAAGCCATTGTCCAGTCAAAAAGGCGACCTTCCCATGCTTGCACCAACCACAATCCAAGAATACACAAACATCGGTGAGTCGAACAATTGCTACTACACTACTACCAACAAGCATCGAGCGAGCATGCATGCATGAACCGCAGTGACCCTGCCGGCACACGCCCACGCGACATGTGGTGGGGATGATGGATAAAAAAAAAAGAGGGCAAGTCAGAACGGAGAAAGAGGCAGCAAGCGACTTCGGCGGCACGCCCGCGTCCAATGCCGTTCGGGTATCCCTGCTCTTTTTTTTTTTTCCTCAGAGAGGAGGGGCTGGTGACAGTGGCCGCTTGATAGATGCGTTACCCAACGGCAGAAGCTGGGGATCCTGTCAACGGTCATGGAGTCCTTTCCTGGTTCCTGGTTGAGGACAACGGCATTGTGAACTGGTTGCGCCATAGACGGTGAAGATACCCCGGCTGATTGGACCATGTCCCGATGAAACAGGGTCGCCAAGTTGCCAGGCGCGGAAAAAAGGCCTGGCCACAAGCCCTACCACATTTTACCTCTTTTATGCAATGATGAGTTGGCACTGCCGCCGCCTCATTAGTGGTGTAAATGGCGAAAACGGCAGCCTACCTGAAGCGCCACGGACAAGGCAGCGGCCATCTGGTCGCCTTTTCTGGCCTGAGGAGCTGTAAGTCGCATTTTCGGTGCGCGGGGTAAAGCCCCAAGCAACGAGGACGTCGGCGGCGTCGACTTTTCTCCAGTCACCTATCTGCTGCTCGGCACTGATGAATCTTGTGCTAGGTACCTGCGAGGACGTCCATAAGCGATCACAATTTAGGGATTCCCAGGCCGAAAAGTCCGGCTTTGTAATCCATATCAGCTTTGCTACGGTATCATTGCGTTGGGGCCGAGGCGGGGCAATCGGGTGGTTCCAGAAGTCTGCTGGCAACAGCTGTCATAGAGCGATGGAAAAAAGGGTCTCCTGCAATTGCCCCTGACTCCTGTTCGACCCAAATTGTCAAAGACCCGACAAGAGAGGCTGTTGTCCGGTCATGGATGGTTGAACTTGAATCCACTGCAATGATGTCTGCCCGACACTATCACGGATTCACGGCCCCAGATCTCGAAGTGTACATACTCGATGAATCCGTTCGCCATGGGCCTGCTTTCAAAAGAGGTCACTGAGTAGCGTTACGCCAGTAAGCAAGACAGAGAAGAGGGGCGTGGTTTCGCCGAATCGGAATCGGGCGCTGTCTGTGATCGCCCTTTAAGCCAGTGCCGTAAGACTGGTAACCAGCCAGACGTGAGATGTATCCGGGCTGAAGGATACAAGCCATCTAATAGGCTGGTCGGTAGGTACCATGTTGCCAGGCTTCGTTGTCCTGCGCGAGCAGTCATCAAAGCAAAGACGCACTTGTCCTATTCAAGCCATCGACATCATTCCTGATCCAAGCCACGTTGTTGGCTCGGCCGCCTGGCACGAAGCTGTGAGGTTCCTAGTACCTTGGTAGCCAACCTCGATCACGACTTGGTTTCTTGATATTCGTGGCTGTGCTGCCAGTCAGTTTGTGGGTTGGCACCTATTGGATTTGGCGTGAACAGGAGCTTTGATAAGTGATACTTGACACTTGCTGGCCGTTGTCGGAGGCACAGCGCCATTGCCCGTATGGCCTATAGGCAATAGGCACGGCAAACACACCCCAAATGGATGGAAGGAAAAGTGCGAATACGCCTCCGACACGTCAGCAAGAGAGAGCATGCTCAAGTTTGCGGCGCAGACGAGACTACCAGTGGCGACTTCAGCTCCGGTGGTCAGTACATGCAGGTTGCTGAGAATAGTTGTGATGTGCAAAATCGACGTCGATGCGGCCGAGAGCACAGAGCGCAGGGCAGAGGAAACAGAGTCTACTAGTGAAAGAAGGAGCGCCCCGGGCCCTGACTGAATCACACACACCCCCCCCCCCCCACCTTTTCCTCTCCAATCCTGCATTTCAATCTCTCAGTTGCCAGCCTCTATCATCTGTGTCGACTTTCATGGCGATAAGCATCCTCCCAGTAAGTCTTACTACCTAGTATGCAGTCAGCAGGCGTTACAAAATGGGACTGGTCCGGTATTTTTTATTCTCAGTATTGTTTGTATCTCTGCCTCGGTTTTCTTTTCTTGATTTCCTCTACCAGTTAACAAAAGCCCAGGATTGATTGAATGAATATGGCAAGTCCAGAAGAAAAGCCAAACCTCGAAACAAGCGCGGGCGGTCGACACCAGACGCCTTGCCAACACAAGCCCTGCACTTGATTCTTATACACCGCATTGCGCTTCATGATTCATGAATGGTGGAACGACGATTGGTGCGTGCTGCTTGCGTAGGTACGTACATAGATAGGTATGCAGCGTCAAGGGGTGTATGATCGAGTCCGCATGCTTTATTTTGCCCACACATCTGTTACTACATGAACGTCGTGCTACTTTTTGTGCCAAAATACTAATTGATGTACAGGCCTCGCTGCATTAGCCTAACATGGCACCACGCACACTGGTGCGAGCCGTGCACTTGTCGATTTGGCCTTCTCCCTGTACTCACGAGATGGTCAGGTCGACGACAGTCTTTATAGCAACGGATGCACATGAAACTCGCAACTGGCTGCTTGTGGACAATGCCGCGAGGACTCGATGGCAGCAGAAATTCTAGCCGGCGCACAATCGACACCCCGGGCCTTGACAAAGATTGCCGCGGCGCTAAGCGTCTTTTCAATGCACATACACATATTCGAAGCTAAGCATGCGGCCAAAGATGCAGCCAGATAGGCAACGTCAGCCCCAGTGCATGGCACACACCACCAGCAATGAATCAACTTGAGTCTCGGAAGAAACATTTTCTGCAAGTATCCTCTACTAACTAGTCCACAGCCAGATGCACATCAGTGCCACAATGGGGTGTCTGTCGTACGCTCCTGCATTCCAAGTATCGGACTCGCCTCAGACCTGCTTGAGGCAATGTTCATGAACGGTCGACACATTTCCAATTTTGTAGAGAAAAGCTTTCAAGGTGATTCAAGGTGAGCAATCATGTTCTTTTTTTTGGTCTGGGTTCAGTTCCAACCTGGGTCACGACTCTCGACACAGCGGCCCCAAGCCCATCCAAGGTTGACCATACACGAGAGTGCTGGGCAATGCGAATCGTAGCACGCGTAACTCGGGAAAGAAGAAGTGGCTCCAGCTTTCTCAACTTGCTCGACTTCAACCAATCTTCAAGCCGCGTCTTTTATTGTTTCATGAGCCATTTGGCTCGCAGATTGTGGTCTTGGCGGTGGCGATGGTCAGCAAACTTGCTTTTTTGAAATCCAATCTCGTGCGGGAATTCCTTCATCCAGTCAAATATGCCAAAGATGCTTATGCCCACCAGCTCTTGGAACTCACCACCGCCGATGTTGGACGGATCATGTCGGATATAACTGTGAGACCTGCAAATCACAGTTTAGAGCATGTTGCAATCCTTGGAGATGCTTTTTCGGGTATAAAAGTCCTCGCAGGACAATTTGGGAGCGTACTCTGGACGCTGCGTCGGGAGCCTAGAAGACAGTTTTTGCAGCAAAGTATTGCTGGCATTCTTCAACTTTATGCTGTGGAATCGCATAGACCGGATGGGATGGAGCGACTCTGTCCACCTCTTCAAAAATCTGCTCCTCTGTCGATATGAATGGAGAAACAGACCAGCGGTCTCCATCCATCAGGGCAGCATCGGCGCGGGCAGACACCAACACCCACTTGTGTTGCGCAGAGCTTAATCCCGACAATACATAGCAAGAATGGTATGCATCTGAATATCTGGAAGAATGGCAAGTTAGCAAGATGGAAAGTCAGGGGGCCTGCCTAAACCAAGGTTCGTTTCAACGTGGCTTACTTGCTGGGCTTGTCTCGCAGCCCCCCACGCTCGGACAAGTCCTGACAGCAGCAGAGAATATAACGAATTAGCCCATTGCGGTTTGAAATACTCTCTTCCAACTGCGCAAGCGGGTCGTCTGCAGGTCGAGCACGTTGCCCCTCAGGGCCACGAAGGCTGGCCTCGATAAGGGGCCAGCATCCCCCGACCCAGTGGCTGTAGCAACCGTCAACCAGTTTGTTCGTCCGGCCAGAAAAGCCACCCTCGGGTGCATATTGCCGGGAAGACAGCCAAGAAATAAGACGCGGAACGTCGAGGTATCTTTAGAGGTGAGGAGGTTAGCAGATACAGGGTAGGATGGATTTACCTATCCCCGTCCCTCCTTGACACATTGTTCACGACTCTTGCAATCAATCGAATTCCGTAAAAAAACTCACTTGGAAATGGTTTTATGTGGGGAATCGAGTATCGCCAGGCATGCTAGAGCACAGAAAGCATAAGCACCGTGGGCCTCAAAACCTGGTGCTGCAGATACGCCACCTTCGTATGTTTGGCCTAGTAGCGGGCGTTGATTGTCAGATCCATGAAAGTCCGAAAAAAATGGCATGGATACTCGATTGAGGAGAAATGAGAATTGTGCGACGGGGCGTTGCGAACATACATCTTCGTACCCATTCTGGAAGGCCGTCGAGGAGATCAGTATGCCCAGCACTCCATGCAGGCGAGTTGGGCGATAGGTCGCGAGGGATGTTTAGAAGTGAGATGATGACACTGGCGCAATACGCTCCTCTGAAAAGGCTCCGAGTCAGCGCACGGCGGTGGCACGACAAGCTGTCACGAAGAACGTGATGGAGGCCAAGGAGACTTTCAAGCAGACTTACCTTACATCCTCCTCGCCACCAACGGCCATTTGAAAGCCCCCGTCTGGTTGCTTCAGCGAGCAGAGCCATTTCCACATGGTCCTCCTATCTATTACGTCGTATGCCTCTTTCCCGCCGACCAGGGCCAGCGACAGGACAATTGCATAGGTTGTGGCGAGATGAGAAGTCTGTCCGAAGCCTCCCGCAAAACCGCCACTCTCGTTCTGCATGGGACGAACAGTTTCGATGAGTCTCGAGCGATAATGAGCGACATCCTCACCGAGAATGGACAACCCGTTGAGACACCAGTAGAAGATCCAGGGCCTGCTCGAGTCTGCAGACTTGAACATGGATGGCAGCATGCCCAGCTGCTTCTGCAGGAATTTCACATGGCGATGACGCAGCAGCCGAGGGATTCCATGTGTGTTGCAATGCTGGTGGCCATAACCCGTCAAGAACGGCACGCACTCCTCCACAGTCTCGTCCTGGAGCTGCGAGCTGTCCGTGGTCAATGCATCTCGAAGCGGAGGGTCTGACGTGAAGAGACTGGGTATCACCGGAACCGATGGCGCATCCCGCGCACTGCCCAGTCCGATTGAAGACGCTCTACTCGCCGTTGCCGCCATTTTCCTGCTGCTGTGACGCTTGAACACCACTTTATGTCGGACACGGGGGTGTCGGGAAGCTTCTTTCATAACGGCACCTCCTGTGCGGCGCGGCGGAGGTCCCGAGAAGGAAAGCGAGAGATGGGAAGGGGAAAGGCCAGCCAGCTTTGGACTAAATAGCTTTTCCGTGACTTGTGTTTTTTGCGTGTGTGCCCTGCTTGTGTGCCCTGCTTGTGTGCCCCCTTCCCCCGTTCGGCTCTTCTGGGTGTCACGTCAATGTTGGAAAGTTGGGGCTAGCTGGTGAACAATATCAGAGATGAGCGCTGCCCGCATGCATTGTTGTGGTGAGTGAGCGGCATTGTCGTCGTCGGGACTATATCGGATACCAATTTTTGATCTTGAAAGGGTGCAATCCTCTTCCCCCCGCCAAAAGGTAACAACGACAGACAGCGACAACAACAACATGTTCAAGTCAAGGGCAGCACGAGGTCAGACTACTACCTACCTACCTACCTACTAGGTAGTATTAGGTACTAGGTAGGTAGGTATTCATGAATGGTAGGTAACCTTTTGAGCGTATGGATTGCCCTGCGTCTTTCTCTCTTTCTCTCTTTCTTTCTTTTTTTTTCCCCTCCCCCAGGTCACAGAGTGTGCGTGTTAAAAAGCATTCATTGCTGGCTGTTTGTCAGGGGCTCCTTTTCTTCTGGTCTATGCTGTTGGCGACGCAATACGGGCATTGTTGGAAACCTATGACGATGCAGCTCGAGGGATGTGTTCTCGTGTTGAGATTTCGACATTTCCCTGGCTGATGGTTCCTGCCTGGTGGACGGCTGGGCTTTGTTCTGCACATGCAGATGCTGCTGGGAAATACCAAGCAGTACCCCACTGTAGGGTAGGTAGGTACCTACCTAAGGCAGGTAGACAGGTTACTTTAGGTTAGGTACTACGAGTGGGTACTAGGGTAACCTTGGGACAGACCGCTGCTGCCCAGCCGAACCAGCTCGGCAACGGTCAGGAAGCACATGTAATGACGAACGACGATGCAGGTACAGCATCGAGATGCTGCAGCAGTTTTATGCTGCAGCATCAAGGGTACTGGTGGGTATCTACTACCTGCTAGGTACCTACCTAGTATCCACTGATCCAGTACCTACCCGAGGTCGATCGACGAGTCCATCTCCAGGGTAACCCGAACCTCGACGGTCCAGATCAGCCTGTCCTGTGTTGATTCAACTTGAAGCCCAAGGTGAGCGATAAAAGGGCCGCCCCCCTGCCGCAGGAACTTGGAAGGATTGCCCTAACCAACCACTACCACAAGCACAGCGCACGGCGACACAGGTCCAAGTCGCCATTTTTCACGCTAATCGCCTGTCCATCCTTGGGCCGTGGCCAAGGTGCCGCTTGCGCTGCGCCAAGCGCTGCCGACGGGGGAGCATAAATCCAGGCCTGAGTCCTGAGTCCTGAGTCCTGAGTCCTGGCAGACAAGACAGGCTGACACTGGGCAGCGTGGGCAACTGCCATTCTCCAATCAGCGGGCGTCTTTCACCTGAGCCCCCCCCCATCTTTTTTTTTTTTCGCCACGACGCACGTGTTGCACGAAAAAAGCTCTTTGTTCCAGCTTTCCCAGTGCCCAGGTTTGCCATGTGGAGCCAATGTCATGCACCCACGGGCATCACATCACCTTCACCCTGGCCCACTGTTTGGGGCTCGCATTTTCATCGCTCTGGGCTCTCGGCTTCGCGTCCACGGTCCTCGTTCATAGGAGACCACGGTGCTCGGGTCCGGTGGCGGAGCGGCTGGGGCCCAGGGTGGAGAAGGAAGGGGGTGGGGGGGTTTGTGCTGTGATCCTTCCCAACCTCGGCCATTTTATTCCCCGTACTACGAACTATTATCTTCGACAGGGTAGACACTAGATGTGGACTAAACGATTCTCATGCCAACTAAGGATGAAAACATCAGAGGCGAGCGCTCGGAGACGGGAGCTGTGTTTGCTGGACAGAGATGGTGGAGAAAGAATGAATACCTAGTACTATGCAGTACCAGAGGCTTTGGAAGGAGCGAACATAACCCATCTTCTAAGAGGAGATAGGAACCTACCTGAGCCAACAGGCTCGCACGGTTGCCCGCTTGTGCGTGAATGTGGCTTGAGGAGAGGCCAGCCAGGTACATGCAGGGGGTTATAGAGTGGGGGTGGGTGGCTTGGATCTGATAGACGACCACGGGATATCTGTGCGGAGCCTTGGCCATGTCAATCCATCAAATCCACCAGAATAAAGCCACAATATCCGGTGAGGGGCTGTTCGGCGCGCAGGAGACTGAAGGCCCGAGGGAGAAAGACGAAACTCGGGCTTGTGTCCTGTCAAGCGCCCGACGCCCGTGGTGGCACAGGGCCACAGGCACATTCAGACATTGTTCTTGTGGTCGACGGCGGTAGTACCAAGGGCGGGCGAACCAGCAACCAACCTGCAGGCACGGCGCAGCCGCGCAGGTGACCGTTTACCATTCCAAAAGATGTCAGAAACTGGCATTCCGATAAGCAGTCGTCGACGCCATCGGCCGAGTTTATTGACCATCTGTTCTCGAGTCACCCGACTCCCCGCCAAACCGGATAACTGGGCGCAAAGTGCACAGTGCTCATTGCATCTTTGGCGGAGAAGATCCCACCCCCCCTCCTCCCCCCCCACAGTGGACACGGTCTGGGTTCGCTCTCATCCTCCGTCGTTGAAACTCGTTCCTCAGTACGTCACACTCCTGTGGGAGCCATGGCTCACAGGGCTCACAGAGTGATCGACGCGCACTTGTTGAGTGCAATTGGCGCGGGTTGGTTCCGGAAAGCCGGGCCTGGTCGATGAAACTGCGTGCGTGCGTGGGTGTGTGAGGTTTTGACAGTGGTTCGGGCACTTCAGCTGCCGCTGCGTGTTTGTGCATGCTGAAGGCGCGGGGGATGCGCGGCCTGCATGTTGTGTGATGGCCCATGGGCATGCGGCCAGACAGAATCAGACAGACAAATGGGCCGGCCCAGGCTGGTAACCTACGAGATACCTGGTACCTAGTAGTAGTGAATTACCTGCCTGGATCAAGGGCATCGAGTGAATACGGTAATACCAGAAAATTTGGAAAAAGGGAGTTTTTCACGAGTCTAGTTCTCCATCCCATTTAGGCGCTGCGAAACAAGACCCCCTCCCCAGATACTAACTTGGAAGACCCACAGCCGTTCGTGACCAAGTGGAGCCTCTGGTTCTTAGATGGATGCTGGGAGGTAGCATGTACCTGTGCTGTGGCCGGCGAGGCAGTGTCCGACAAAGTATGCGGGACGCGCTGCATCCTGGACCCGGTCGGCTACCAAGTGAAGAAAACTGCCAACTTGGTCGTAGGCCCGTAGCGGCGTAGGCTGTAGCACACGCCTGGATTGCCCGCCAGCTACCCCACCTCCGTGCAGCTGCAGGCTGCAGCTGCACAGGCGCCGTCGGCTGCCACAATTGGCTGCGCCGCGTTGTGTGGGTGCTGGCACGACCTCACCGCCTCTTCAACCCCCCCCCCCCCCCCCCCCCCCCCCCCCCCCCCCCCCCCCCCCTTCCCGCCCAGCCCTTTTTTCGCCATCCCGCTCGACTTTGCCATTCCCGATTGCCCACGATACCACACCACTGTTGCCACACCACGGTCCACGACCACCACCACGACCACCACCACGACCACCACCACCTCCCTCCCCCCTTGGTCGTCTCTGTCGTCTTGTCACGCCCACGCATCCACGCAACTGGCAGGGGCTACCGTTCCAACGCCCGCCTTGGCCCTGCGGAGCGTACCTCTCGTCCACGCGCTGCCGTCACCTTGTCTTTTCCCCCTCTGGGCCCTCCCCCCACCGGTCTACTTACTCTTTACTCCGTACACCTCCTACATCAGGGACTTCTCTTCGAAAGAGCGGTGTCACCCGCTTTCCCTTCTACAATATCGCCAGACTCCCGCAGCAACCCATCCGTGCTTGCTTTGACTTTTTTTTTTCCCCGCCAGCATGACCCTCGACTTTGCTGCCAGCGGTGGGTGTGATGCCTTCCTGGACTTGTCCTATGACCAACAATCCCGAGATCAGACCGCGTATGCCTACTCAGTATCATCGGTTGCCCATTCCAGCCCCTTGGCTGCGTCAGGAATCATGACCAACACTCGGTCTTGGGCTTTACCACTCGAGATGGCGTCTAGCCTCCCACCGGCGGTGGCCTCAATGAGCTCTCCAGACGACCTTCGTGGTAGTTCACCGCTGTCCCATGCCTCGAGTCCGCATAGTCAGCATTCGTCGTTGCAACAATCGCCGTTTCCTCCTACCACCGATTCCCGGGCCGACTGGACTTTGCAACAACAGCAACATCAACAGCATCAGCATCAACACCAGCATCAGCATCAGCATCAGCACCCGCAGCATCAGCATCAGCATCAGCATCAGCATCAGCATCAGCATCAGCATCAGCATCAGCATCAGCATCAGCAGCACCACCAGCAGCAACAACAACAATCGGCGGCCGCGCATCAACATGTTGCCGCTCCAGATATGGCTCATTACGTCCAGGATGCGGCCCTCGCCAGCTTTGGCGCCTTTCCCAATTATCAGCCAAATCCTCTTGACTACCTGCCTCCCACCGCTCAAGCTGCTCTTCAAGCCCACTTGTTGGACTCGCAATTTACCAACATGGCCCCTATGCAGGAAACGGCCCATGCTATGCATTGGGGAAGCAGCGGCATGGACAACTGGCACGATTTTCAGAGCACGCTGCAAATGGATGGCCTTACTCGATTGGATAGTGTTGGGAGCAATTCTCCGAACGGAACGTACCTGGAAGTCCTTTCCCTCCCTTCCTCATCTGGAGACGGTTGGGCCATGGTAGACTGGAGCCAGCACGGTTTAGATCACTTCCAACAAGCACAAACTGCCGCCATTTTCAATCCTGGTCAAACGCTGCATCTTCGGACCCACTCGGACTCCTCGGAAGGGGCAAATTCTATGGATTTCGGCTTTGAGGAAATTCATTTTCCCTACTCGCCCGGATCGGATGCACATGCGGACAACCACGCCAACAGCAACCATCACCACAACTGCTTCACTGGTGATGGCCACCATCACTGTCACGAGACCATCAGTCCCAGAACGTCCGCTCCAATGCCCATCAAGGCCGAGCCTTGCTCAGTCCGTCACAGTCCTGGCAGTGGTGCTGGATCAGTATCGCCCACTACGGGTGGAAACCCTCGCAGGCACTCAGGGCCCCGCAAGAGTCCCATCACCAAGGGCACCACAAAGACCATCATCCGCCGAAGCTCCAACGGCAAGAAGGACGGTGCAGTTGAGAAAAAAGTTGGCCGCAGAAAGGGTCCTCTCTTGCCCGAGCAACGCAAGCAAGCAAGTGAAATCAGGAAATTAAGAGCTTGTTTGCGCTGCAAGTTTTTGAAGAAGACGTGCGATAAAGGGGAGCCTTGTGCCGGATGCCAGCCTTCACACGCTCGTCTCTGGCAGGTTCCTTGCACTCGCATTGATATCAAGGATATTGGCTACTTCATGAAAGATTGGAAGGCCGATTACGAGAGGCATGCTGATCTTGGCATGTCCGTGTACAATGTCAAAGGCTTTTCGTCCAAAGAGACACTGATGTGGATCACTCACGGCTACGGATTCGCCCTCCCCGTCATGGTTCGTGAGGTTTTCGTCGCAGATGAAGGCTGCTTCTCCGTCGAGTGGGTCGAGTCCGGTCCTCCCAACCACGACCCGATCGATTTCGAGACCAAGACTGAGAAGCTCGACGTCGGTGCTGAAGGTATTCGCCTCGACGCCCTCCAGGAATATCTCGACAAGCATGTGGATGGGCCATTTGAAGACTTCATTGACGATCACTTTGAAGGCACTCCCTTCATAACCGAGATTCTCAAGACTGCTCATCGCTACTACGTCAAGGACAGAATGCCCGTCATCAAAAAGGCACTCAAACTCGTGCTCGCCTACAACCTCACAATGCACATCACCATGGTGGAGAACCAAGGGTCTGAAGTGATGCTCGATGGCCAGATTGACGACGAAGACTCCAAGTTCTATGGGCGTACTGTCGCACCCGTCATGATCAACTTCCAGATCAAGTGCGCGCTTGCTGACATGTGGCGTGATCTGCAAAAGGACATTCTGGAGGAGCTGTCGGCCTTGTACTCTGGTGTTTACAGCGGCGAGAAGATGAAGAACTGGCCGACCATCTTCATGCTTGCTTCCATTCTTCTCGCCGTATGGGAAGAGATGCAGTTTGATTGCCATTACCGAGTTCCTGATCCCGCGGCGGTGAACAAGTTTTGCAACGACATGGAGACCACCCCCGTGGGCGTCATTGTGGGACTGTTTCATGCCATCTCGCAGAAGCTGCCTTCCTTCACCGACTGGGACACGAGACAGCATGGACACCTCCTTCACAACAACGTTTCTGTCTGTGAGGCTCTGACTGAAGTTCGCCAACACGTCATCAAGCATGGTGAGTTCACCCCCACCGCGGCCCCTGCGCATGTCACCTTCCTGTCCCGTTTCCCTCCCACCTTTTTCCATGCCCATGGACTGACAAGGCTTGGCAGAATCTTATTTGCGCACCCGCAAGGAGTCCAAGTTTGACCGTTACGACTTTGATTCCCTGTCAAACAAGTTCTTATCGAAGCTTGTCATCCGCGCAAACTGAGTTTGATGATGTTTTTTGTGCCTGCCTCAATCTTTGTTGCCATTGGCTCCGGGATATGAGGCACGCTTTCCTTTGTGTTTTCCCCTCCGACCCAACCACAAGATTGGTACTGGCCGCCCGCAACGAATTCATGTGGCGGCGGTTTTTCGATGCAAATTCCTATTCGAGCGATGGTATTTCTTTAGCACTCTGCGATCCCGAGACATCTTGGCATGGCCTCTTCGATATTGTTTTAAGTTCTCTCTTGACGACGAGTTGTCGCCGTATCACGACACGAAGTATTACCTGAGATACGGTGCAATGTGTTACGACCATGTAACGAATTTCCAGCACGATTTAAACGACGATTCTTTTTGATTTCATTTGACTAGTTATGAAGCGGACGTCGAATTCATGTTTTTTTTTTTGCTTTCGGTTTCTGGATTTCGAATGTGAATGGCAGTCGAAGGACGCTGGATGTTATGTATGTACCTTCTCTTATGTTATATATGAATGATCTGAAGACGACGAAAACACGACATGTGGGTATCAAAGGAGGCCAAGACAAATATCAGGTTGAAAATAAATACACGATTTGCACATGGAATGAATTTTTTTTTCTTCAAACATGGAGACACAAGAAGCATAATGCTGGGCGATCTTGGGAGGCTCGGATAATGGGGAAGGGGGAAGTGAGTAGGTAGCCTGAGATCGTCGGTCCGTATTGTAATAAACGAAGTTGGTTATACCAGGCTAGCCATTAATATGACATCCGCTTTTTTTTTTTTTTTTTTTTTTTTTGGAAGTCGTCTCCCTGCCGCCATGTATAACGCGGCCTACGCGTTTGGCAATCCGGCCTTCAATCAGCCGGGCACGCCGCAGCAGCCGCAGCAGCAGCCTCCACAGCAACAGCAGCAGGGGCAGCCCAATCCGCAGATGATGTACAGTCAACAGCAGCAGTTTGGTGGTATGCAGCAGGGGGGCTTCAATCCTGGGGCCAATCCTCAGCTGATGCAGGGCATGCCGGGTGGCATGATGCAAAACCCAGGGATGCCGGGGATGCCCCCCAATGGACAAAGTACGTTGCTCCCCTTTCTCTGCCATGGCGGCCAACGTGTGCTTTTTTTTCTTTCTTTTTTTTTCGGGTGGAAAGGAGCCTGAACTGGAATGGGAGTCGAAAAGTTTGTTAACGGACCGTGAACTGCAGTGCCTGGGTATCCGCATCAGTTCTCTGCGGGAGCATATGGTCAGATGATGCCCAGTGGCATACCGCAGAACTTTGCGCCAAACAACTTCATGATGACGGGTGCCATGCAGGGCTTTCCAATGAACCAGCCGGGCATGAACTCTCAGCAGATTCAAATGATGCAAAGACTGCAAGCGCAGCAGGCAGCTCACCAAGCGGCGCAACAACAGCAGCACCATCAGCACCAGCAGCATCCGCATCAGCATCCGCATCCGCATCCGCATCCGCATCCGCATCCGCATCTGCATCAGCATCAACAGCATCAGCAGCTTCAACAGCTTCAGCAACATCAGCACAACCAACAACAGCAACCACAACATCATCTCCAACAGGGACAGCAACTGCACCAGCATCACCACCAGGGACTACAACCGCAACCGCAACAGATTCAGCCGCCGCCTCAACCGCAACAACAGCAGTCTCTCCAACCGCAGATGAACCCGGGCATCAATCAGGTTTCCACTCCACAAAGACCTCCGAGTACAGCTCAAGGCACACCATCGAATGTCATGCACCAGCAGCAACCACAGTTCCATGATTCTCCGCAGCCCCAAGGCCAAACCCTGTCTCCTCAACATGCCCAACGGACTTCTTCTTTGGGTACACCGCAGACACCGACTTTCTCCACTAGTCAGGGCGGTGGAATGAGCCTCTCAGCGGCTGCAACCCCAGTGAGCCCTGGCATCGAGTCATATGAGAAGGAGAGG
This sequence comes from Claviceps citrina, assembly GCA_018360365.1. NCBI lineage: Eukaryota > Fungi > Ascomycota > Sordariomycetes > Hypocreales > Clavicipitaceae > Claviceps > Claviceps citrina. The sequence goes on from SRQA01000018.1 coordinate 52,541, forward strand.
ATCGCATTGCTACTGGAGATCAATCAAGAGCTCCTGTATGAGTCAATACAGATTCAAAATACACAACAGGAGCTGAAGAAGGAGAACGCTCCGGCAAGTGGCAATGCGGCAGACCGGAAGCCAACCGAGGAGGAAACTTTGTTCCAGCAAGATTACCTCCAGTATGTACTACTACCGTATGCCAAGAGGTATGGTTTGCACTAACACCTTTGTCCCCAGGTGTATGAGAAGACTACAGGCAAACTTGTCCTACATGGCTGCTTTGGCCGACCGCAAACCGGAGGTCAAGGCTCCCCCGTGTCCGGCATATCTCAGCGCTCCTCCTCTGAATCTGTCGCTCAAATTGAGGGCACCTTCCATCAAACTCGAAGGACAGGCTGTGAACCTTGATGTCGTGGCAGATAGACAGGAACGAGACAAGGCGATCAAGGACTTGTATTCCAGACTCCAAGCCGTGTTTCCCGGATTCGACCCCAAGAAGGAGCCCGCTTTCCGTCTGCCGGGACCGGGGCAAAAACCAGGCTCGCATGGTTCAAATCAGGCGAGTCCTACTGTCGTACAGAACCCGCAGATGCCAAACATGACGATGCCACCAGGTAACACCGGCATGATGGGATGACGGAACCATCACAAACCAACTGCAGAGTTTTGTTGAAACTTGGAATGAAATGAAATTTGATACGGGGCTACATTGCCTACGGAAATGTGCATTGATGATGAGGACGACGACCACGTGTAGCGTACCAAACATAGTCGGCATTTCCTATCTACAAGCTCCCTTTTGGGTGAAGGGCGTTGTTGGCATTGAAAAAGTTTGGGGCTCTGCCACCAGACGGGATAGTCTTCCCCTTTTTTTTTTCTCGATACGATGATTGGAAAAATATGGCACAAATAGGCTGGAGAGAGGAAAGGCATCACCGAATTGCGTCATGGTGTTGAATGACGGACGCAGATGACGTGATGACGTGATGGGGGTTTCTATCTTTTACAAAAAAAAGTGGGCGGTATAGCTTATTGTCGCGCGTGTGGAGCGCATTGGCCGTTGTTGGTCGACTTTTCTTCCTTTGTCATGATCACGGAGCGGTCCTGGCAAAAGCACTTTGGAAAGGCTGTCGTACTGTTCACGGATGATGCTCACCGTGAACTTGTCAGTCTCATGGCCAAGTCGGCTGGCGGCCCAGACGATGCAGGTGCCGGCAGGTGCAGGCGGGTGCAGGCAGGTTGGTACTTGGAAATCGGGGATGAGGGGTAACGACAGAGACTCGCAGCAGAAGCTTCGCAGTGGGCCATTGGCCAATGAAAACGCGTCATGGAGAGCAACTAGCGCGCCCACCGTGCATGCACATGCAGGACCCGAGCCAGTGGGCAAAATGCGGCATGTGCGGCTGGGCTCGTCGCAAAAAAAAAAAAAAAAAAAAAAAAAAAAAAAAAAAAAAAAAGAGGTTTTTCACATACGAGTCCCGCTTCCGGCTGTTAACCGCCTCCTCCCATCCCTAACCTCCGTCCCCAACCCTCTTCATCCCCAGGCAAGAAAGAAGAGAAGATCAACCCTGTCTCCTCTTTGCTGTGGCAGATGACTGCGCGGTAAAGCTTGACACCTGTCCAAGAAAGCTCTGGAAACGAGTTTACTTGCCCAGCTGTCGCTAGCAGATCCAAAACCGCACCGGGAGCGCTTCTGCCCCGCCGATTCTTTTTCCTTTTTTTTTATATCGTGTTTCTCCTTCTCTGCTTCCATTCTCTCCTCGACACGAACCCATACACTTCATAGCCTGCTTCAATATGGCCGTCAAAGCGCTGCCGCCGTCCTCGGCGCGTTTCTCGTCCGCCAATGACGAAGGCCTCGCCTGTCTCGAGCTCGAAGACGGCTCCGCCTACACTGGCTACAGCTTCGGAGCCACCAAGAGCGTTGCTGGAGAGCTGGTCTTCCAGACGGGCATGGTGGGATATCCCGAGTCTCTGACGGACCCCTCGTACCGCGGACAGATCCTCGTCATTACCTTTCCGCTCGTTGGAAACTACGGCGTGCCGTCGCGCGAGACCATGGATGAGTTGCTCGGCGACCTGCCCGCTCACTTTGAGTCCTCTCAGATCCACGTTGCTGGTGTTGTCGCCGCTTCATACTGCGGCGAGGATTTCTCCCACTTTCTGGCCACGTCCTCGCTCGGCACCTGGTTGAAGGAGCAGGGCGTTCCTGCCATGTACGGCGTGGACACCAGAGCCCTGACCAAGAAGATTCGGGAAAAGGGCAGCATGCTGGGCAAGTTGAAGCTCGAGACAAAGGCTGCCTCTGAGCAGTTTGATGAGGTTGACTGGGTGAATCCGAATGAGAAGAATCTCGTGGCTGAGGGTGAGTCTTCATCCTCCCGTACCCGACATGGCTCCTTGTCCTCAACGCTTGGCAACCCATACTCATCGCCGTGTTTCTCCGTCTGTAGTGTCTGTCAAGACTCCTAAGCTGTATAAGCCACCCACGTCCGTGGCTACTCGCAAGCATCCTTCGGGCCGACCCATCCGTGTTCTGTGTGTCGATGTTGGTATGAAATATAATCAGCTCCGGTGTTTTCTCAAGCGCGGAGTCGAGGTCATGGTCTGCCCCTGGGACCACGACTTGGTCAAGGAGGCTGGAGACCAATACGATGGTCTCTTCCTCTCCAACGGACCCGGTGACCCATCGATCCTTGACGTCACTGTCAAGAACATCCAAGATGTCATGGAAAAGAACAAGACTCCCGTCTTTGGTATCTGCTTGGGTCACCAACTGCTCGCCCGTGCCTCTGGTGCAAGAACCAGCAAGATGAAGTTTGGCAATCGCGGCCACAACATTCCCTGCACAAGCCTGGTCACCGGAAAGTGTCACATCACCTCTCAGAACCATGGCTTCGCCGTCGATGCCAATACGCTGCCTTCTGGCTGGAAGGAGCTGTTCGTCAACGCCAATGACGGCAGCAACGAGGGCATCATGCATGTGGACAAGCCCTACTTCAGCGTCCAGTTCCATCCCGAGAGCACGCCTGGTCCTCGCGACACCGAGTTTCTCTTTGATGTCTTCATCAACACCATTGTGGACTGCACCAAGAATCCAGCTCTTTTGCAGCAACCTGTCAGTTTCCCCGGTGGAACCGCTGAGGCGAATGAGAGACTTCACCCTCGGGTTCATGTCAAAAAGGTTCTTGTTCTTGGCAGTGGTGGTCTCAGCATTGGACAGGCTGGCGAATTCGATTACTCGGGCAGCCAGGCCATCAAGGCTCTGAAGGAGGAGGGCATCTACACGATCCTCATCAACCCGAACATTGCCACCATTCAGACATCCAAGGGCCTTGCGGACAAGGTGTACTTCTTGCCTGTCAACGCCGAGTTTGTGCGCAAAGTCATCCACTACGAACGACCGGACGCCATCTACGTGACGTTTGGTGGCCAGACTGCCTTGCAGGTGGGCATTCAGCTCAAGGATGAGTTTGAAGGCTTGGGCGTCAAGGTTCTGGGCACTCCCATTGACACCATCATCACCACAGAGGACCGTGAGCTCTTCGCCCGCTCCATGGACTCTATTGGCGAGAAATGCGCCAAATCAGCATCTGCCTGCAGCGTTGACGAGGCCTTGCGCGTGGTCAAGGACATTGGCTTCCCTGTCATTGTCCGCGCTGCTTATGCCCTTGGCGGTCTGGGCAGTGGGTTTGCCAACAACGAGGACGAGCTGCTTGATCTCTGCAACAAGGCCTTTGCGGCCAGCCCTCAGGTCCTCATTGAGCGCAGCATGAAGGGGTGGAAGGAGATTGAGTACGAGGTTGTCCGAGATGCCCAGGACAACTGCATCACCGTGTGCAACATGGAAAACTTTGATCCCCTGGGCATTCATACAGGCGACTCTATTGTTGTTGCGCCGTCCCAGACTCTGTCTGACGAAGACTATAACATGCTGCGAACGACGGCTGTCAACGTCATACGTCACCTCGGCGTTGTGGGTGAGTGTAACATCCAGTATGCTCTGAATCCCTTCTCTAGAGAGTACTGCATCATCGAGGTCAATGCGCGTCTGTCTCGTTCCTCGGCGCTGGCCTCCAAGGCCACGGGATACCCCCTGGCTTTCATTGCCGCGAAGCTGGGTCTCGGCATTCCGCTCAAGGAGATCAAGAACTCTGTCACCAAGTCCACGTGCGCGTGCTTCGAGCCGTCTCTGGACTACTGCGTGGTCAAGATGCCTCGATGGGATCTGAAGAAGTTCACCCGCGTGTCCACGCAGCTGGGCTCCTCCATGAAGAGCGTGGGTGAGGTGATGAGCATAGGCCGATCGTTCGAGGAGGCCATACAAAAGGCCATCCGATCCATCGACTTCCACAACCTGGGATTCAACGAGACGCCTGCCTTGATGTCCATTGACGACGAGCTCCAGACCCCGTCCGACCAGCGTCTCTTTGCCATCGCCAATGCCATGCACGAGGGCTACTCGGTCGACAAGATCTGGGAGATGACCAAGATTGACAAGTGGTTCCTGCGCAAGCTCAAAGGACTGAGCGACTTTGCCAAGGAGATGAGCCGGTACAGCACCAGGGACATTGCGCAGTCTCCCGATCTGCTCGTGCAGGCCAAGCGTCTCGGGTTCTGCGACCGTCAGCTGGCCAAGTTCTGGGACTCCAACGAGATTGCTGTTCGCCGCATGCGACTCGAGGCTGGTGTCCGACCGTTTGTCAAGCAGATCGACACGGTTGCTGCCGAGTTCCCGGCCTTTACCAACTACCTCTACCTCACCTACAACGCCAGCGAGGACGATGTTTCGTTCAACGACCACGGCGTCATGGTGCTCGGCTCGGGCGTGTACCGCATCGGGTCCTCGGTCGAGTTCGACTGGTGCTCCGTTCGCGCCATCAGGACGCTGCGCAGCACCGGCTTCAAGACGATCATGGTCAACTACAACCCGGAAACCGTCAGCACCGACTACGACGAGGCCGACAGGCTCTACTTTGAGAACATCAACCTGGAAACGGTCCTGGACATTTACCAGCTGGAAGCCGCCAGCGGTGTTCTGGGAGCCATGGGCGGACAGACACCCAACAACATTGCGCTGCCCCTCCACCGAGCCGGTGTGAAGATCCTCGGCACCTCGCCCGAGATGATTGACATGGCCGAGAACCGGTACAAGTTCTCCCGCATGCTGGATCGGATCGAGGTCGACCAGCCCATGTGGCGAGAGCTCACCAGCTTCCCCGAGGCGCGCGAGTTCTGCAACACGGTCGGCTATCCAGTGCTCGTACGGCCGTCGTACGTGCTTTCTGGCGCCGCCATGAACACGGTGTATTCCGAGAAGGACCTGGAGAGCTACCTGGCGCAGGCGGCCGAGGTTTCCCGCGAGCACCCGGTGGTCATCTCCAAGTACATTGAGAATGCCAAGGAGATCGAGATGGACGCGGTCGCCAAGGACGGGGTGGTGGTCGGCCACTTCATCTCGGAGCACGTCGAGAACGCGGGTGTCCACTCGGGCGACGCAACTCTGATCCTGCCGCCCCAGGATCTGGAGCAGGCCACGATTGAGAGAATCGAGGAGGCGACGCGAAAGATTGGGGCGGCCCTGAACGTGACTGGCCCCTTCAACATTCAGTTCATCGCCAAGGACAACGATATCAAGGTGATTGAGTGCAACGTCCGCGCGTCTCGATCTTTCCCCTTTGTCTCCAAGACGATGGGCGTGGACCTGATCGAGATGGCCACCAAGGCCATCATGCACCAGCCCTTCACGGAGTACCCTGCCACCACCATCTCGCCCGACTGCGTCGGCGTCAAGGTGCCTCAGTTCAGCTTCTCGCGTCTCTCTGGCGCGGACCCCGTTCTCGGTGTCGAGATGGCGTCCACGGGCGAGGTGGCCTGCTTCGGCGTTGACAAGTACGAGGCCTACCTGAAGGCGCTGCTGTCCACCGGCTTCAAGATCCCCAAGGCCAACATTCTGCTGTCCATCGGCTCGTACAAGGACAAGGGAGAGCTGCTCCCCTCGATCCAGAAGCTGCAGCGCATCGGCTACAAGCTGTTCGCCACTGCTGGCACGGCAGATTTCTTGCAGGAACACGGGGTCCAGGTTCAGTACCTCGAGGTGCTCGGCCGCGACGAGGACATTAGCTCTGAATTCTCTCTGACGCAGCACCTGGCCAAGAACATGATTGACCTGTACATCAATCTGCCGTCCAACAACAAGTACCGCCGCCCGGCCAACTACATGAGCAAGGGCTACAAGACTCGTCGCATGGCTGTCGACTACCAGATCCCGCTGGTGACGAATGTCAAGAATGCCAAGATCCTGGTCGAGGCCATTGCCCGCCACGTCTACCTGGACGTCTCCAAGCGCGACTTTCAGCTGAGCGACCTTCCTCCGGCGGCGCCGCCGGCCCTGTGTGCCAAGACTCCCGAGATGACGGCCACGCTTCCCACCATCAGCTCGGTGACGGAAAGCCCTCGACGGCGGGCTGCCGACGGCGGGCTGGCTTCGCCGATGCGCGTGGGACAGATTGACGAACTGGTTCTGCCTGCGGGCGTGCAGCAGAGCTTCGCCATCAGCTCGTCGGTCATGAAGCTCATCACGCAGCCGTCCGTGTTCAAGGATGCCAACGTCTTGTCGGTGAGCAAGTACACCCGTGCCGATCTGCACCTGCTCTTCACGGTTGCGCAGGAGATGCGGCTCGGCGTGCAGCGCGCAGGAGTCTTGGACATCTTGCGCGGGCGAGTGCTCTGCACGCTCTTTTACGAGCCGTCGACGAGAACGTCTGCGTCGTTTGATGCCGCCATGCAGCGTCTCGGCGGCCGGACCGTCGCCATCCCCACGTCGCATTCGTCGGTGAAGAAGGGTGAATCCCTGCAGGACACCCTGCGCACGCTGGCCTGCTACGGCGATGCCATCGTTCTGCGCCATCCTGACGAGGACTCTGTCCACACGGCCGAGAAGTACAGTGCGGTTCCGGTCATCAACGGAGGCAACGGCAGCAAGGAGCACCCCACCCAGGCCTTCCTCGACCTCTTCACCATCCGAGAGGAGCTCGGCACGGTGAAGGGGCTGACGCTTACCTTTCTGGGGGATCTCCTGTACGGTCGAACTGTGCACTCGCTGGTCCAGCTTTTGCGCCACTACCAGGTCCAGGTGCAGCTGGTGGCTCCCAAGGGCCTCGAGCTGCCCGGGGATGTCCGAGAACAGCTGGCGGCCTCGGGCCAGCTGGTGTGCGAATCCGAGACTCTGACGCCGGAAATCATTGCCCGCAGCGACGTGCTGTATTGTACCCGCGTGCAGCAGGAGCGGTTCGAGAGTGCTGAGCAGTACGAAAAGGTCAAGAACTCGTACCGCGTGGACAATGCTGCGCTGAAGCACGCCAAGAGCCAGATGGTGGTGATGCACCCTCTTCCGCGGAACGAGGAGGTTGCCGAAGAGGTGGACTTTGACCAGCGCGCGGCATACTTTCGACAGGTAAGTCTTTTCTCTCTCTCTCTCTCTCTCTCTCTCTCTCTCTCTCTTTTTTTTTTTTCTGCAACGCGCGTGCGTCAGTGGCGGTCGGCAAAGGAGAATGGATGGAAAAGCTGACAACAAACGACGTAGATGCGCTATGGACTGTACTGCAGGATGGCGCTGCTGGCGCTCGTCATGGCTCCGTCGTAGAGCTCGGCAGGCAGGCAGGCAGCCATGCCGATGGTTGCCAGGTCAGACTATGTGATTTCTCTTCTTGGTGCGTGGCCAAGAGCCGGGTTTCGAACATGATTTCAAAAGCGAGGAGGATTCTATTTTTATTTTATTTTTCCAAGATGGAAGCTTCAAAACGAGAAGAAAAAATGGGCGTAGAATCAAAAGACTTGGGTTTGGATGGCTTGATTTGTTAGATGTGTTGCTCCAAGGCATCGGCGATGTTCGTACATGTCAGGTAGAGAGAGAGGTACCTACTAGGGTATTGAGTAGCAGTCGCGGGACTTTGATTGCGTGCCATGGCGGCGTGGGATGGTCGATGGGTGCTTGTTGAGATGTGAAGAAGTGATGATGGTGTTGGGGTGTGTGGGTGTGTGGGTGTGTGGGTGTGTGGGTTTGTGTGAGGCGTATATGTACGTGGTCGAGGCGTTGTCGTGTGTTTTTTTTTGTGGTTTTGTGTGTTGTGTGTTGTGTGTTGTGTGTACGGCATGGCGGGCATGGCAGGCATGGCATGGATGGCATGGATGTGCTTGGTGTTTTGTGTACTGAGGATGCTGAATACTAGGCAGGCAGTACTAGGCAGGTAGGTAGGCATCTAGGATGTATGTATGCATGTGTAGTGTAGAGTAAACAGCTAGATGAACATGAATACAGTCCCCATCGCGACGGTGCACGTCTTGCAGTCCTGCCCGTTTCACGACGTCATGGTCCATCATGCGCAGCATGTATATCACACACGATACACGGTATATATCACGTATAGGACCCCGCCCCTCTTTCTTTTTTTTTTCTTTTTTTCTTTTTTCTTCTTCTTCTTTTTCCTCTTCTTCTTCTTCTCTTTCTTTTTCTACATCTTTGCGCAAGGGGTTAGGGGTGGGGTGGGTTGGGGTTGACTTGGGAGGGTTCTGGATGCGTTTGCGCTTGCGCTTGCGTTTGCGTTTGCGCTTGCGCTTGCTAGTGCTGTTGGTCTTGTTGGTGCTGTGGTGCGAGCCACACATGTAGTATGTAAGCGTCACCACCACCCGCAAAGTCACTCACCCCACCACTCCACCTCTACAATCTAATCTACCTACGCAAAGACAACCCCCCATCGTGAGCTCAACCAGAAACAACTCCCCAAAACAGTCACCAAGATCCCATCCCATCCCATGCGCCACACCCCCGCCCGAGCCCTCTTCCAATCCTCCAAAATGGCCCTCAACAAGGCCTCCTCCTCGTCCTCCTCCCCCGCCACCAAACTCATCTGTACGTACCAACAACAACCAAAAAAAAAAGCCTCATTCGTTTTCTTCGCGAGTCACACTCCCAAAACCCATTGATCCGCGCGCCCGCCCTACACGCTACAAGAATCCTTGAACACTGACCCTGAAGAGGAACAAAA